>CAKKXW010000002.1:7524177-7545431 GCA_920937365.1 Sphaerophoria rueppellii
AACAGCATTTGTCCTGCCTATACCCAAAAAAAGCCAATCCTCCCCTCCAATTATCGACCGATTGCACTAACGTCCCTTCTTTCTAAGGTCATGGAAACGCTGATAAATGATCAGCTTAAGAAATATCTTGAAGAACGAAAGCTTCTTAATGACCGACAGTACGGCTTTCGCAGCAACAGGTCCACTGGTGATTTGATGGCATATCTCAACGAATAGTGGAACAAATCTTAACATCGTTTTGGAGAAATTAAGATTGTTGAACTTGATATTTCTAAGGCATTTGATAGAGTTTGGCGCCAGGCTCTCTTACCGAAAATGCGTGCCTTCGGTATCGATTAATCCTTTCTTCGTTGGATTAGAAACTTCTTTTTCTTACCGTTCAATACAAGTTGTACGGATTCAAGTGAAACCCACAATATAAATGCTGGTGTGCTCCAGGGTTCCGTTTTGTCTCCGACCCTCTTCCTCATTTTTATAAATTATCTCTTTTCTGTGACATCTTGTCCAATACATTTTTATTCGTTCCCAGACTCACATCCCTTCTCTTCGGATGTGGAACTGCAAAGGCTAAATATGATAAGCTCATTAAACTCTGATTTAAACAGTATTGTAGAATGGGGAATAAAACTCAATGCTGTCTTGTATAGTTGAAGCGAGAAATACCACCCTTGCCACCATCTATGAGTGGCACTTGCATCTTTGAAACCGAACATCCATCCAGTGACGTATTTAAGTCTTTTGGACAGTATACAGAGCAAAACATTAAAGATGATTGGTGACCATACCATCATTGAGACATTTACTTCTCTCGAACATCGACGTAATGTTTAATGCCTGACCCTCTTCCGTAACTTCAACGGTCTATGCTCTATCGAAATAGCCAGATGCATTCTTCCCCTTAAAATATTCAACCGTAATACCCACGCCTCCAGGAATGCCTATCAGTTCACTCTCGAGCCCAACTTCGGACGTACGGTCATGTTCAGAGAATCGTTCTTTAGCCGTACTACGCGAATGTGGAATTTTCTTCTACAATCTGTCTTCCCCAGTCAATGCAATATTCAAAAATTCAAGACCAATTTCAACCGACACCTCATTATTAACCATCTCCGTCTGTCCCACTTTCCCTTTCCCTAACGCTCGCACTGTGATTTGGCATAAAAAGGGAATATGAACCCCCTGAGTGCGTGCTCATAATAAAAAAACAAAAAAAAAAAAAAAACAAAATTGCAGTCCGATCCACTTGCTCACGGAGGAACTTCTCACACCGGAATTCATCAAAAGGAATCCCCAACACACCATTCCGACTTTGGACGATAATGGGGTTATAATCTATGACAGTCATGCAGTTTGTGCTTATCTTGTCGGCAAATACGGGAGCGATGATAAATTGTATCCAAGAGATTTGGTGAAACGTGCCAAGGTTGATGCTCGTTTACATTTCGATTCGGGGCATCTTAATGCTGGAGGTAGAATGTTGTTTGAGCCTATCTTGTGCCACAGATCGTATGATTGTTCAAGTGAAAAGATTGCATTCATTCAGAAATGTTGGGACATTTTGGAAAACTTTTTGAAAGAAAGCCTATTCTTGTGCGGTGATGATTTGACTATTGCTGATTTATGTTGCATAACAACGATAACCTCAGTCAATGATGGTGCAGTGATTGATGAAGCGAAATATTAGAAATTATTGCAGTGGATGTGTCGAATGGCTGAATTGCCTCATTTTCAAAAGATCAATGGTAAAGGGAAGGGGCTGAAGAGGTGAAACAGAAGTTCAAAGCAAAGTTGCTTGAAATCGAAATATTTGAAATGAAATTGGTTTCAAAAAATCATTGAAAATGTTGAAAGCACTTTTTCCACCGAAATTCAAATGTGCAGTTTTTTTTCTCTACAAAGCTTTCTATTAGCTTAACAAACTCTATCTCTTTTTGAGTTTCTCTTCAAATTCTGTATCTTTGCAAATAAAAGAACACAATGAGAAGAAGAACGAGATTGCTCATAGATTCACGATCACCAACAGCAGTCCGTCCAGATCGGTGCGTTAAATCGGTGACGTTCCCCACTTCGGAATTCACAATTCAAACCAATAAAATGACAGAAGGCACAGAACTAGTTGAAATTAACTTAAACCCACCAACAACACCCGAGGAGAAAAGCAACAACATTATTGGAAATATTCGCTTAGGTAAAGGTGCGAATATACCCTTCATCGACAATGCATCGGACGATATTGTCGAAGCCAAAAATGCAAATCAATTGCAATGGGCTCAGAAATCAAGCAATGGCTCGGACGATGGCAAACCCCATTTGAGATACTTTGCTGTCGGTCCAAGTTCCTATCAAGTCAAATGTCCACTTTGTGGATCTCGGGCGGATACGGAGACAGTTCAGATGTCGGGAGTTTTTGGCCAAGTAAATTCGTTGTTAGCTGTATTGTCATGGTGAGTTGTGGTGAGGTTGAAGGACGTTTTAACTGATTTTGACTTTTGATTTTTTGTGATTTTCAGCTGTTTTCCAATATTTTCTTTGTCATTTCTGTATTGCTGTCTGTCGAATCAATATAAAAGCAAAAGGTTGTTTTGCGATAAGTGCGGTGGCCATTTGAGCTTTTACGATCGGCCGGTGTGAAATTAATTTTGTTTTTTTTTCTGTATTCTTTAATTTATTTATGTTTTGTCATTTAGATTTAACAATAAAATTGTCAATTCGCTCTGGTGTCAATATAAAGTTGTTTTCCTTTTCTTTTATTTGATTTTGAAAACGCACTTGCATACACAGAATTGAAGTTTTACTTATTTACTTGCTTATCCGGCTCCAAATTCTCAGTCTGGCACACATCAATTTTCCATTGGGATCGATCTTTTGCATGCGTTTTCCAGTCGTCGAAACCAAGCGCTCTGGCATCCACAGTTTATTGGTGTTTGTACCGGGGGTCCGTTCTTCCTGCCCGTCTCGAACCTGGGCGATGAGAAGAGAAGACTTTCTTGACTGAAACGGTTTTTTTAATTCGCTCGATATGGCTGAGCCAATGTAGTCTTTTTTTTGGCTTTCTAGACTACATCCACATCTTACAGTTGGCGATTGATCCTTCTTTTCCGTTTTCCATCGTCGCATACGGGGGAGGTAAGATCATGGACCTGGAAATTTAGAAAGGAAACATGTTTCCGAGTACATATTCCCCAGTAAGTGAACGTGCTGACTTACACCTTCTTGCGGTGTCTCTGAAAGGTTCTTGTCAATTTATTGGCATGAACCTGCGGACGTAGGCAGCTTTAGTCTAATGGAATTGACGGATTGAAGCAGGACGTATGATGAAGATTAATGCGATCCTTAAAAGATAATATATTTAAGTATATAGATATTAAATGAGGAAATACGATCAGCAAGTATCGAATGTGGATAGACTTTAATGAAATCAGACGCCCTGTTGGGTGTGTCCCTTGATCAATGTGAATATACTTGACAGAGGGTGAGCGGTGTCCCTCATCCATTAGTTGGATAAAAGCTGCAAAACAAACAAAAGATCACAAAAAACAATGATGTGCCCCTCACCCAGGGGCAATTGGGTACCGCGTGTAGTGAGGATTTGCCACCTCACTAGTGAGACGGACCTTGGCGGGGGTTGTGGTTGTCTGAGTTTGGCCTCAGCTGTTATTCGCAAATCACGGTTTACGGCTCTTCTTTCGGTGACTGAAAGTTGAATGCAGTTTCCGTGACCGGACAACGGCTCTTCTTTCGGTGACTGAAGGTTGAGTGCGATTCAGTGTGTTGCATGAATAGTAGTCTAGAATCAAACCAATATGAATAAGGGCTGGCACTAATTCAATTGGTACTGGTGTGAAACTAGATGCCGGGTACCCGCTTCTTTCTTGTATGCTGGTGGATCATCAGGAAGAGGTTTAGTGTCCTCTTAAATAAAACATAGTGACATTACCGACTTCGGTTGGAAATTGTCACGCCGACAGTGTGGATAAGTCCACCTTCAGATAGAGCTAGGTGCTGAGGTCTTTCTTACTTTTGGACCGAAAGTCCTGTTTCTTTCAAAATTGCTCAGTACCATTTCTGACTGGTAAATTCAAAGCCTTGTAGGAATTTTGTCTTTCGAATGAGGAGAATTGAACCAAGTGATTTGGCCAAATCGAAGAAACAGCGGTTTGCTAAGGTAATTCTACTTCGGATCTCCACAAAGGTGTCTTTTGTGGGATTAATGTTTGTTCCAAGGTAGATGAACTCCTTAACTATCTCGAAATTGTTGCTACGAATAGTAACGTTGTGTCCTAGGTGGTGGACAGATGGTCTTTGTTTTGTCATCACTTCAAGAGGCCAACGAGCTTCGCCTGTTCTTCAATCGCTGTGAAGGCCTAGAGCACAGCTCTTTGGGAGGGATTAATGATGTCTATTTTGTCCGCATAGCCTAGGAGCTGGGTAGATTTGTTGTACAGGATAGCGTTGAAGAAGTCACATGAAAGCAAATCTCGTTGTCAAAGCCCTGCACATGTTTTGGGTTTCGACTTGAAATTCGTTGGTCTCAGTGTGAAAATTGTGTCTATTGTTGTTCTGCCTAGCCTAAGGAGCTACACTGATACGTGTCGACTAGTGTGCTGCAGAAAGGCTTACGACGCTCACATAGTACTTTGGATCCAAAACGGCGGACTTGTTATTTCTTAGCGTGCTGGGGCCTAGGACTAGGTCTTCATTGACTGATCTTGTTTCTCTTTGGTCACTGGCTCTCTCGACATTATAAGATGCAGCTGCTGGAAGTGCTGCTTGAATACATCTACAACTCCCGATGCTTCGGTGACTAGATTTCCTTCACTGCTTTGCATGTGTCCCGGTTCTTTCATAACTGTCGAAAAATGTAATCTCCAAAGAGCTCAGTTATCCGGAAAATTGAATATCAACTTGGTGGAGTAGAATCTGATAGTCTGACTGCAAAACTTAAAATCTCTAAGCTTGAATGATATTCTCTGAAGCCCCAAACTATAAGCGAAGCAATTCGAAATTTCTTTAAAAAACAAAAACTGAGCAATTCCTCATGGAAATTCTTTAATTGTATAACAATTTCCATCTGTTCCAAAGAAAGGCTGACTGACAATCCGATTCAAAAAACTTAATTATTCTTTTTAATTAGCAGAAGGAATTTAACAAAAATATAGCAAAAGCAAAAAATTGAAAGCTTTTTCTTTTCAAATCAAAGAGCTTTTTTCTCTTTGCTAATTTTCCTTTAAAACTTCTAGAGAAACCTTTGCGTTACTCCGTTCTAGCAGATCGTAAAATCATACACACCCGAAATAGTAGAGTAGAATTGATCAATGTGCTGATCACGGGTGTAAACAATCATCGCATTTTCTAGTTCAATTTGAATTTCGATTCGTTTCTTTTGTTTACGTTGTTTGCAATTGTACCTGTAATCATGACTGAACCATCAGTCGAAACCGATCAATCGCTTGAGAACGAAAAGGAAAAACAAATTGAAGAGCAGAGAATTCTTGACAATTTTGCAACACCTTTGGTTGGACAGTTTCTTAACCTACCCAAAGAACCGGTGGAAATAACTTGTCCGGCATGTAACATCCGCGCGCCATCTGACGTTGTGCGTGACTTGAAATGGTATACTGGCACAGTCAATGGAATCTATTCGTTTCTCTTTATGTAAGACGAATTGCTGATATTTTTTTTCTTTTTATTGCACGATAATAATTGAATTATTATATTTTTTCCACCCACTTCAATTTCCACTGGGAACAATGATGTCATGACATTGTTTTCTCGGAAGAGTGTGGCAGTGGCTTGCCTTTATTGAACGCAAGTGATTATCCATCTCCCACTGAGATACTCTTTACCTAATCTTGATTTATTTTTAATTCCAATTTCTGTTGGGATTTTTTTTTTTTTTTTTTTTTAGAATGTGCTGCTGTTGCTTTTGGCGAAGTTTCTCTCATCCATGCAGGCATACTGATGTGAACCATTACTGTAAGAATTGCGGCTGCTACTTTGGACGCGTAATGAAACCGAAAAAGTATCTCAAGAATTCAAAGTGATTTTTCTTTATTTTCTATTCTATTTTTTTTTATTATATTTTCGATGTGAACGAATATAACGAGAACAAATAAAGATTTATTTTTGGAAAAGAACTGAACAATTTATCACAGTTGTTGTTTTAATTTTTGAATCATGTTTTTTGGGGCAAAATGGAAGTTCATTTTTTTGCGTTCAAATACAAATATTATCGTTTTCTTTTGGAAGCTTCACGATTGTTACCTTTTGTCATGCACTTGTAGGTACTCGCCCTCAAAAACTTGAAAAATAGTAGGTAAAGAGTCCTGAGATCTCAATGCTTGGCGTGGAAAAGTACAACCAACTCTAACTAACGCTCAAGTCGCTGAAATCAGAGCGAGTGGTGTTGTAATAAATACAGGCTGGTGACTGTAGAATTCGGGAATGATGTTAGTGCTTGCTGAAGGGGGACTGCAACGGATCACGGCTTTGGCAGTTGTCTGAGGGAAAACGATGACGCGACGCACATCGCACATGTCCAAAAAATCATACAATTTTGTTAATTGTAGACTGTGACTATGACCTAATCCATTAAACTCTTAGTTGCCATCTGCATATGAGTTGATTAGCTCATCTTTGTGACCTTAATTTAATTTTGAACTCATGTTTTTTTTTTCTATTACATTCCTGAACCATAGCCGCTCAAAGCTATGTGCGATTTGCATTTCAAATGTGCTAACATCACGTCCCTGCCTCCAGTCTATTAACATCTCCAGAAATTAATTTAGAAAAAAAAGCTTCCATCTAGCAAACAATCTCACAGTCAACGCCCGACGAAATTCAGTGAGAATCACATTTTCAAAAACATAACCTCGCCTTTGCTGACCGTAACAAGAGTGTTGACTTCATCAAGAGCAGAATCTTGAGTTCCGAGCGCTCGCAAAAAAAAAAACCAAACCAGTTCCCCAGATTTCAAGTAAAAGTTCATGGTCATTAGAAACGAAAAGTGATAAAACGTCTAAATAGAGAACTCTCTTTCAGTTCGTCAGAACAACAAGATGACAGAAGTTCAAACAACTTTGGTTGAAGATGAGCCTGTCCCGAATCGTGTGCTAGTGCCGCCAAAGGTATTCTACTTTGCCGTTGGACCAAATTCACATGAAGTCGTTTGTCCATTCTGTAAAGTCCAAGGCAGGACCACATTGAGAAGGAGATATCTGAGATGCTATCGTCAACATTATTGCTCCAGTTGTGGTGAATATTTGGGCACTTTTCGCCGGCCACAACTTTAGTTCGCGAAGTATAATGTTTGTATTCAAAATATTCATGCAATTAAAATAAACCAGCTCAATCCCAAAAGATTGTATTTTAAGAGATTTTGTTCTTTTTTATTTCATTTGAAATGAGTGTATGATCGTTTGATGCTCTTTTGGAGATATTTATGGACAGTTTGGCTCTCAAAGCTTTGCAAACCACAAAAAAAAACGATCGTTGTGATTCGTTTGTTGGTTTATATTCTTCTAAGATTAGTCTATTGTGTTCTGGATAGCGATACAGATCTAATGAGAGCGTCAACGCTAAAAGTGAAGTAGTACATTTGGCTTGTATTCGGTTTTTGAGCTTTTTATTTTTTTGGAAGAGAAAAAATGAGCTTGGCATCAGCCAAAATTGGACACCTCCAGAGGCAGCCAACGGAGATACATTGTCCCTCATGTAATGCTGTTGGATTGAGCATAGTACGACTGGAAGCAGTCACCTGTGTACAGAAAATTGTCGGAATTATTAATTGTTGTTTATGTTGGTGAGTACTGTTTTTATTTTGTTTATTTGGCTTTGTATTCAAGCAGTGTTGAAAGGAAAATGTGTTTGGTTTTTTGCGAATAATAAATAAGGCGTGACCGATATGTTGTGAATGGTGTTTTTTTGTTTTAAGAGGGAAATTGAAAGATTCATGCTTAATGTGCACATAAATTACTTAAATCTAAACGTGCGATTTTTGTACACAAATTAATTTCTTTGAATCTCAATTTACTAGTTAACCACGTTGTAGCCTAAGCATCCCTTGGACCCTTACATTAGGTATTTGCATGCGGAGCTGGAGATGGTTTGTAGGGTTGAGCGGTGTTTTTACCTAAACAGTCCTTTCTTTTTCAGATCATTTGATCACACGTAAATATAGGTTTCAAGAGGATTTATTCAGATATTGGAATTAACATTCTATAAGAGAGTTCACTCGGGCGTATGCTGGTTATTTTTCAGAAAAGAAAAAGAAGATGCATACCCGCCCTCTTTTCCAAGAACTACTTGAACAAAGATGACGATACCAAAGACAAGTTCTAAGAGCTCCTCCACAAGACATTCGAGCAATGGCCTAGCTTTGGCGTTAAAATCGTCAACCAGATTGATCGTTTAGCGATCGACGCAAGACACTCTTCAAGCATTATTGATGTCCGAACCTTCCGAAGGGCTAACATCGACTTAGGTCACCACCACATTGTAGCCAAGATAGTGCAGCGGATATCTCGACCAAAGCCAACAACAGAAAGTGCTAGCAGTATATAGAAGTATAACGTCGGATGGCTACAATCGCAAGAGATGGCTAGATCCTTTTCCGATCGAGTGTCAAGTAACCTCATAGAGTATTGAGAACCACTGGCAGAATTGCCAGGAAGCCATTAGGAATGCTGCCTCTGATGTGCTGGGTTTCACGCAGCCACCAAAACGAAACCCCTGGTTTGAGGATGAATGCAGGCAGGTACATGCAGCCAAGCAAGAAGCATATAAAGCAGCGCTGCACAGAAGGTCAAGATCAGCTCGGTAGCTCTACGAGCAGAAAAGGAGAGAAGAACATAAGCTTTTCAGAAAGAAAAAGAAAGAGCATGAAAAGCAATCGATCGAATGACTCAAGGTTACCGAGCACGAACTAAAGCCTGTAGAGAGCAACAGAAAAATATTGTAGTAGAGTCACAGTCAACGCTGAGGATATGGAAAGACCACTTCTTCAGACTGTACAACGGCGATGAAGAATCGAATTCCGCTGTCAGGCAGAACGAACGATTCAATGAAGACGACGCAAGCCAAGATTTCCGTCTAGGCGACCTTGAAGAAGTGAAGATAGAAATACCTAATCTTAAAAACAACAAAGCCGCATAAGCTGATGGCATCACTGCCAAACCCCTCAAAGCAGCCGGTGATGACTTGGTAATGAGCATGCACCAACTCATCTGCAGAATATGCTTGGAAGAGAGCATTCCCGATGAATAGAACCTCAGCATTGTTTGACCGATCTTAAAGAAAGGAGGCCCTCTAAACTGCACCAACTACAGAGCCTCCTAAACATCGCCTATAAGATCATTTCTGCAGTATTATGAGAACGTACGAAGCCGTTTGTCAAAAAAAAAACTGATAGGTTCATATCAGTGTGGCCTTAGACCAGAAAAGTCCGCCATCGATCAAATATTCACATTACGGCAGATCCTGGAAAAAAAATTCAAGAACTCCAAATCGACACCTACCATCTCTTTATCGATTTAAAAGCCTGTACGACAGCAGCTTAGCGAAGAACTGTATAAAGCCATGTCCAGTTTTGGCATTCCTACAAAACTCATTCGTCTGAGCAGGATGACAATGGAGAACTAACGCTGCTCCATTAAAGTCGATAACGACCTCACCGACGACTTCGATGTCAAAAAAGGATTAAGACAAGGTGATGCACTCTCATGCGACTTCTTTAATATTATACTGGAATGAATAGTGCAGAACTCCCACGTTAAGAATAGAAGCACTATCTTCAAGAAGTCTGTGCAACTAACTACTCGCGTACGCTGATTACATTGATATCATTAGGAGAACGCAGCGTGATTGCAACAGTGCTTTTGCGAGTATAAGGACACAGGCTGATAAAATGGGTTTAACGGTCAATGAGGGCAAAACAAAGTATATGCTGTCATCAAGAAAGGACACCCAACACCGACGTCTTGGAAAAAACGTCACGATAGACTTATATAATTTTGAGGAAGTAAATGGTCGCTTTTATAATTGCCAAAGAATTAAAAAACCTGGCAACTTCTCAAGCAAACTGGCATCTGTAAGTCACAAAATTATCAAATTGTAGATTTGGATATTAATGACTTGAACCAGACACAACAGCAGTGTCAACACCGCCCTATCCTATGCCACTCATTTTCGAAGAAAAATGGCCCAATTATGCATCTGGACCAAAATCCGCACCAAACAGTGACTCGTTTAGGGTGTGGCTTTTCAAAGTATGCGTGCGGGTTTTCTGTGCCCCAAATGCGATAATTTTGCTTGTTTACATACCCGCCAAGATCAAAATGAGCTTCATCTGAAAAGATGGTTTTTATTTTTGGCAAAATCGGCATCTTCTCTAAGTCGACCACAGGCCCACTCAGCGAAGCGAAAACGCATTGGATGGTCAGTTGGCTTCAACTCCTGAACCAAATGGACTTTGTATGGCGTCATACCAAGGTATTTATGCAAAATTCGTTTCAATGATGTCTGTTCAATTGTTGAGAACGACGGCGAATTGATGTTGATAGCGCTTCACGCACACTTTCTGCCACAGCAGCAATATTCTCGGGTGCACGCACTGTTTTTGGCTTTTCACGCTTTGGTTTATCGATAAGAATGCCAGTTTCTTTCACTTTTATCACAAGATAATGAAACTAACGGAGCTGACGGTGCTTCTCTTCTTCTAAAATCCTTACGCAATTTCCGCACACATTCTGCAACATTACCATGATTTTCAAAGTAATGTCGCAATATTTCCCAGCCATATTCGTTGAGCGGAAGGACAGTTTTCTTGACGTAATTATGTTGACTATCAATTATAGTAGCTAATGCACAATTAAAGAGATTCACTATTTTTGTCTTGAATTTAAAAAAAAATTCCAGCTTTGTAGAATAACCCAATTCTAATTTCAATTTATTTTGTTTTTCCTTCAAGCACTCCAATCAAATGGGATGGCCGTCACGATTACAATCATTACTGTTCGAAATGCGGCTGTTACATTGGTCGACACATCCAACTGAGTTGGTATAAGCGAAAACTCTTCCGAGCCAGACGAGAGTCAGCAATAAGAGAGGACATGCAATGGCGAAACTATCAGCGACAAAAAAGCAGCGAAACGAATCAAAACCAACAAAATGGACAGTAACTTTATCAAAACTTGAATTCTAATCGACAAAATATTTTACGAAAGTAACATAAAATCTAATAAATAAATATTTTAAATTTTGTTAATTCTGATTGATTTTTGTCTACCAATTTGTGTTCGATGCAGAACCAAACACAGTTTGAGGTATTCTGGTTTCATATCTCAAAACGGTTCTGGTCTGAACTTTTTGATGCCTAACAAACAGAAAAAGAAAAAAAGCTTTTTTGTTATTTTCATATTCAACACTGAACTTTGTTGAAAAGCTTACATGTTCCACAGGTAGACTTCAATTTAAATTAACGACTCGCTGAACTTTTAGTATCCCCACATGGTCTCGCATTGATTTCACAGTCTTCATTCTCGGGTTGACATGAGTTTTTTATCTTATCTTCTTCGCCGCCATCGATGAATTCACGATTTGGCCTCACGCAATTTCTGTCTTTGTCATACATTCCGAGGAAATTCTTGCAACCAGCACAATGCAAATATTCTCTGGTAGTTGGTTTGAAAATACAAGGCAGAAAACACAGTGGCCAACAAGTCAAAATACAGGCAGCTCCAACTGCCGAACTTGACACCTTCAAAATGCCAAAAAATATCAAAATCAAGGTCTGTTCAACATGCAATTGAATTTGCTTACCTTTTCTGACCTTGATTTAATAATGGGCTTCTTGGTGACGCCACATTTAGGACAATAAATAACACCATTGGCCGGGCGCCATTTCTCAATTGACGTTCTATACATGCGACGCTTTTGCGGACTTCGCGGTGTCATCGGGGTTGATATTTTATACTTACGTGTGTATAGTGGTTTAACATTATTGGGACTCTTAATACTCGTATCTTCCATTTGAACATCAAAATTAGGAAGCTGCATATCGGATGGCGCTCGCGCTGAACTTCCTATTTTTGAGTTATCCACTGAAATATCATCTGGAAGTTCGATTTCTGGATGATCGTCCCGTATGTGTTGTATGAGAACGTCTCGGTTGTATGGAACACATTCTATGATTTTGAAGCATTTCTTACATATAATATACACCATAGTATGTCATCTCTTAATCCATTGACTGAATACTAATTATCTATATACAATAAATTTGACAGTTATGTATGCTATAAATTTGACAATGTGAAGAAATTGAGTAAATTTTGAAGGACAACTTGATGAAAATCCCAGTTTTTATTTTCCTAGAAAAATGTTCACTTCAATTTTCTTTTTATGTCATCGTCATCGTCTTCGGAAATTATTATTCTTCGTGTCGTGGTTGTCCTTTAAACTGCCTCAAGTGGGAATCTCACTGTGAGAAGAAGACCTTGAAAAATAAATTCCACAAATACAAGATGTTCATACTTCTTGAATAACACTTCTATTATTTTCAAGATTTGCCATCACAGTTGTTACTTTTTGTTTGAGAACACTCTTGTTGCTTGTTGGAGTGCCTGCTTTTCTTGAACCTGAATTTCTTATTCATGGGTTATCATTTTTGGAGATTTTTCTGAAGGTGATTTAGATTTGCTATGATTTGGGAAAGGATAGGGAAAATGTCATTCATGTGCAAGTGTCATGACAAAATTGAAATTTTTCGTGCTAGCAATTAGAGCGCAGTATAAATTAACTCGATTGTGAGAGGACAACATTTTTTTCCAAATTTTAATTCCTCGTAAGCAAAACGTAAACGGGGTTTCCTTTAAAATGAAACTTAACTAAAAATGTTCACCATAGTTTAGCTGGTGCTTAGGTCCTTGCCTACATGTGCACCACAAGCAGGCTCCTGCAACAAGTTCTTCAACTTATCTCGATCTTTGGCCGACGCCAACCCATTTCCGATTCCCGTGCCAAATCTACGAGTATCGTTGTCCACGCCATCTTATAGGTCAAAATTTAGTCTGACCCTAAAAAGGGCTTTCTGGACCTAGTGCCGAGCCAAACTGATTATTATACCGTCTCTTTATCCGTCACAGGAAGCTTCATTCACTCATATAACGTGACTGAGAATTCAGAGTGTCTTTGGCTAAGCATTACCGAAGTCCTTGATCTCTAAGTGACAACCAGCAAGATTATCGTCTTATGCAGCAGTTATTTCGAAGTAAGGTTTATTAGGATTACAAGACCCCGCCTATTTTTTCTTCGACATTGTTATCGACTGCTTCTATACTTACCCAATCTAATTGAAGAATCGCACTTCCTTCATTCTCTTCAGAAGGTTTTCCCCAAACGGAGCCTGTTTGTACTTGGTTTTTCAGCTTTTGGTTGAAGAGGAAGCAATTCTAACCCCTCGTCGGAGTTCATTGAAAATGGTCATGGATTTAGATAGCAATTTGGATAGTGGATACCTTACTTTCTTACTTTGACTTGAAATATTGGCCTTATCAGCTTGTTTGGGAAGCTGTAAATCTCTACCACAGACTAGGTACCAGAGCTGAAGAATGCTCAAACTGCCTTATGTGCTCTCGACTAAGCACATAATTACGAGTTGAAGACTCACACCAAATAACAAAACCAACCTTCTCTATTCGATTAATAGCTTTTTGTTCAATAATTTCTTAAATCTTACAGAGTTCTATATTGGTGTACTTTGTAACAAATCAACATATAATTCCCCAGCAACGACAAACTGCTTCCCGGTTCGGTTGCTGGATAGTCGGATCAAAGTGAGTATATCAGAGTATATGTCTGTCGGTGTTGCTTCTGCTTTGGCCCTGTGTTTGACCCACCCAATGGATTAAGGAATAAGCAGAGTCTATTGAAATAAAAATCCTGTTCGCAGTGACATTGGTGAAATAAATGGTTGAGCTGTGAGCTCCTATCAGCGGCTTTAGTGCCTTCGTTCAATATTTTGGTTTGTGGTATTTATTCGAATGCAAGCCCCTCAGTGCACGATGATGTGCACTCTACCGAAGCGGAGCAGATACTGATTTTTTATTACGAAAACACCTCTTCTTAAACATTTTTCGGTCCGTGCTGAGTGTGAATTGTATCACACAAAAAGAAACTGATTTCGTGTTGTTCCATTTTCTTCTTCTGCTCAGTTGTTTTTCGATGTTGTATTTTCTATTCATGTTCTTGGTAACTTCCAGTAACGGGTCGTGCGTCATCGTCGTTGTCTATTTACTGAGGAGGCGGTTGCCTGTTTTATGATTTTTTTTTCAGGTTTTTTTTCGGGTTCGCTCTTGAATTTTGTCGAACAAAATATATTAGCTGTAGAACTTCATTGATTTGATCATTCTAGTTTCAAGAAAATTTCCAAGCGTGATCAGTGAAATCACTAATTTTGCTTTGAAGAAAGTAAGCACCTGGGCCGCGAGCTGTGGACTAGGTGTTGACAACAACAAAACTGAGTTCATGCTTTTCACCACCAAAACCAAAGTACCACCTTTCACGAGGTAGTGTGTTAAACAGTCAAACACTTACATTATCTGCCAGTGCAAAATATCTGGGCGTAATACTAGACGCCAAATTAAACTGAAAGCTTTATATTAGAAAGAACAGGTGAGGAAGGCGTGCGTTGCCTTCTACGCCAGCAACAAAACCTTCGGTAAAAATTGGAGTATCCAGTCAAAAATGATAAAATGGACACACACAGCGGTTGTATTTTGTAATACTTGTTTATGGATCCATTGTTTTGTTGCCCGCTCTCAGCAGATCTTACATAGTACACAAGCTTACAAAGGTGCAGAGAAATGCTTGCACTTAACGTCATCCTGGACCTTCTTCCGATTGACCTCTTCATTAAATATCAGGTGTCCTGCAGTATCTTGAGACTCAAATAATAAACTGCTTGAAAACCAAATCTTACTCAAACAAGCCTGATACCACCAGAAATCCTTTCTACAACCACCGATTACTGCACCCCTTCCCTAAAAACCTTAAAGAAGGTTCACACCAAGAACTGAATGGGAGGAAGGCGATGCATGTGACGAAAGACTTCGACACAACTATCTTCCATGGATGTTTCAAAGATGGAATGCGGTGTTGTGTTTTCCGTGAATCTCTTAAGATTTCAAAATCCTATAGACTTCCAGACTTTGCCAGTGTATTCCAGGCAGAATTGTTAGCGATAAAAGAAACTTGCATAGCCCTTACAAATATCAAACAGAATCAAAATGTAGCTGGCTACTTGCACAGGGCACTTGTCTTTAGGGGAGCATGAAGGAAAGAGAGAGTTCTTTAATAATATTGAGGAACTCTCAGAATTCAAGATCAATACTACAAAGAGGCTTAAGTCCCCCCTTTATCTCTCCTTAAATAAATGAGATAATAGGCCTTAGTGTAGGAGAAAAATTCTACATTATGAATAGGATTGTACGTTTGAAACACACATCATCCCTAACCCATTTTCAAATCTTTTTAGAATCTCGTGAGGTGTTGTGTCAAAGTGGCTTATTGTGTCCTACACGAAAGTGGGACATTCATTTCTACATACCTTTTACCTACCTACCTAACTACCTACCTACCTACCTACCTACCTATCTAGCACTTCCTTACGAAGTCTTAAAACGGAGGATGAGTCAATCCTTTCCTAGTTGAAATAACCGTCTAGGTCTACCAATTTATTTAATCGCACCTCCAATTACTGTAGAATGACTCTTGGATTGGTGATCGAATTTCCCTTATCTTCTATAAAAACTGCGTCATGTTTCTACGAATTGATTGAGCTTTTGTGCCTAGTGCAATTTTCACCTTTATATTTCACTAACAATGTGTTTTTTTGTTTAATTCACCATCAAACAAGTTGCTCCCACTTCTGGGACTTAAGCCTGAAATGGAGTTGGCAGTATATTGATGAGCATTATATCTGAGATGTGTCCACCTTACTTCCACGACCGGTTTCAGAAGTAACTCCTTTCTCTCCTTCAA
Organism: Sphaerophoria rueppellii; assembly: GCA_920937365.1. Taxonomy (NCBI): domain Eukaryota; kingdom Metazoa; phylum Arthropoda; class Insecta; order Diptera; family Syrphidae; genus Sphaerophoria; species Sphaerophoria rueppellii. The sequence continues at coordinate 7,540,216 of CAKKXW010000002.1, forward strand.
TATTCTTGAGGAAATTGTAACGGGTGATTTTTTAGCTGGTTTGGTTTTGGCAACACTGGTTTTTGACAGCTGACGTGTGTTTAGCACCTTGTGTCACTGTCAAACAGCTTCAGTTTGGTTTGCAATTTAACCATGGATCGTCTTACAAATGAACAACGCTTGCAAATTATTGAATTTTACTATCAAAATTCGTGCTCGGTTCGAAATGTTCATCGCGCGCTGCTTCCATTTTATGGTCGGCATTCTCGACCTTCTGAGCAGTCTATTCGACAGATTGTGACCAAATTTCGCACCAAATTTACTTTGTTGGACCACCAATACGTTTACGTACTGTGCGTAGTGAAGAAAATATTGCGGCCGTATCAGCTAGTGTGACAGAAGACGGCGAAATGTCGATTCGGCGCCTCCCAGCAGTGAGGCCTTTGTTACAGCACTACGTGGAAAAGAACTAAAGCCAGCCGACCTACCACAACGCCGAATTTTTGGTGAATGGGCTCTTGGAAAGCTGGCCGAGGATCCGCTTTTTTATCGAAAAATTGTGTTCAGCGATGAGGCTCATTTTTGGTTGAATGGGTACGTAAATAAGCAAAATTGCCGCATTTGGAGTGAAGATCAGCTAGAAGAATTGCGACAGCTACCAATGCATCCCGAAAAAGCCACTGTTTGGTGCGGTTTATGGGCCGGCGGCATCATTGGGCCATATTTCTTCAAAGATGATGCGAATCGCAGCGTTACTGTCAATGGTGAACGCTACCGAGCGATGATAACAAACTTTTTTTTGCCCGAAATGGAAGTTCTTGACTTGCATGATAGGTGGTTTCAACAAGACGGTGCCATATGCCACACAGCACGCGAAACAATGGCGCAATTGCGAGGCGAGTTTGGTGAACAGTTAATTTCACGTTTCGTGCCGGTCAATTGGCCGCCTAGATCGTGCGATTTGACACCATTAGACTATTTTTTGTGGGGGTATGTCAAGGCTAATGTCTATAGGGCAAGCCCGCTTCGATTGACGCACTGGGAGCCAACATCCATGCATTCATTCGTGAGATACCGGCCGATATGTGTGAAAGAGTATGCAAAAATTGGACTCAGCGGATGGGCTACCTGAGACGCAGCCGCGGTCAACATTTGCATAAAATTATCTTTAAACATTAAATTGCAAGGTTCAAACTATCGATTCAAATAAATATTTCATTCATTTTTTCGAATTTTTTGTCTTTTTTTTTAAAGTTCTAAACCTCTTAAAAAATCACCTTTTATAACATTCTTCAAAATTATTTAAACTCGTTTGCATCCAATTCGATAAAAAAAATCCCAATGTTAATGAATTCCTATTCTGCACTAAGTATTATACTTCTCATAGCGTATACATATTGGATCTCGAAATGTAATCCTTTCTATTAGTAATATCTCACGAAAGGATATGCTTATATGTATGTGATTTTGTTGCCACATAATAACTGAAAGGTGAGTTACTTTCTTGAGCGTGATTCTTCAATTCACTGCAGTATTGAATCAGCACTTCCCCTTGGAATAAGGTTTTCTTATGTGGGAAGGTTCTTGTTATCCTTGTGAAGAGAGATTCTTAAACTTGAAAATTCTAGGAACACAACTGCTGGAAGGACATCAAAAGTATGTCTCTTAAGAAAATATTCAATTTATTTTTCTTTCTTTTGGACTGGTCTTAAAATATTTAAATTGAGTTACAAGCAAAAAGAAAGTCCTTCAATTTGTTGATGTAGGTATTTTGATTTAGTTTAAGCTAATTCAAGCTTCGTTTAAAGTACGGAAAATCTTTTTCGTCCCAGTCCCAGTTGTAGGTTATCAGTCATCACCATGTCAACTTTGTGCCAAATGTTCCTAATGACAACGCCAGAAGAAATAACACACGTTAGTGGTTAATTTACATAAATAAGTATAAAACGATGTTTGAAGGCAAAGGAAATGTAACATAACACAACTTAAAGATGCTTTTCCAGGGAAACATACAAAAAAAAAACAAACAAAACATCATTGCTTTTAACTCCTTAATTCAATCCTTTCTCATGTCGGTGTTATGTTTCATAGAAACTAGAAGGAAGCCAAATCTCAAAATAAATTCAATTTAATTTCATCGATTTTAAAATTCGGATTTCGGTACCTTTTCGAACGACGGAAAAACTGCTCTTATTTTCATTTCAGAAAATGATAACAATTCTACTAAAAAACGTGCTTCGAGTAACTTTTTCATAAACCTTTTAAATTTTCCCTTTAAACGGTGGTGCCAGGTAATAAAAGAACAAAGAGGTGTAGCATCCTGCTTGAAAAAAAATTGGACGTTTTAAAATTCAAAAACCAATAGAAATTCAAGTTTGGAAAAATCTGTCCCAACGAGATCACGATGTTGTTTATGGTGTCAAGACAACAGTTCGAGACAGGCAGACAAGCACAAGAAATAAACGTCAAATAAAGTGTTCAACTTATTGAATTCTTAGAACGCGAAAGCAATTCGAATAATGGCATATGTGTTCTTTGATCTGGAAATTTGAGCCCTACAACTTTTTTTTTGTCAAAAAGGACCCTCCATAAAGAATCAAAACATCCAACCTAAGATTATAAGTAACGAACATAGTTTACATCAAGCGACTGAAAATAAATTTGAATAAAGCCAACGGCCAAACCGCCCCAAATAGGACTCTTCATCAAACAGAAAAACCGACATAACACGAGTGTCCTTACACCGAACGACAGATAAAGCAGTCCAAGTCTTGGTTTGAGATAACCAAATTTCTTATTTTCATTATAATAAACTGCCACAAGAAGTGTCAATTTTGTTTCTTTTTTTTTCAAGTGATTGGAGCCTTTGTCTTCCAAATGTTCTTGTCCTTATTCTCCATCAAAGTAAAAGTCGTCGTCACTAAGGAAAAGAAAAAGAGACAGAGAAAGAGAACCAAGTAAGGTGTGAATGACATGAGTAAATTTTGTTTGCCTAAAACAATTTTCCATATCAAAGAAACAATCCAAAGGCTAAAGGAGGACCAAAGGCCCTTTGTCCGAAATCAGGCATCGTGAGAGTATATTGGATAGAAGACGAAGACAATTTTATTGCTCCCTCCCGATCTCACTTTCACTTTGAAAGAGTAATGAATGGCTTTTGATTGACAAAATATGTCCTTCCATTGGGCAGTGCAAATTCTAATTAAGTCCAAATGAAATTATTGAGAGTTGAAGTTTAGATATACGTTTTAATTGCGACGTATTAATCTTTATTTGACAACGACAAGAGACATAAGAGGTGTTTGACAATTTTGAGCATGGTTGCAAGAGAGGTTGACGGCCTGAATGAGAATAGGAATAAATTAAGAGGATATCAAAGACGACGCGAGAGGACATTGACACTGGCACTGGCAGATGTGAAGGCAGAGATTTTGAACAAGAGTGATTGGTTTCGGTGGGTGAGGGATGAACTCTTAGGATTTGAAGAGGTTCATATTTTGTCAACTGGAAAAAAAGTTATTTACTTGAGATGAAGGTTAATTATATTATAAAAGATTGATGTGTATGGTCCATTGTATTTTTCATTCGAATATGTAGGATAATAAAACTTATTGAACATTAGCATGCAGAGCATTGAGAAGCCCTTTTGCCATAATGCCGGCAAAACAAATACTTTTGTTGGTCATTCAATTGCATGAGAATCAAGGAGAAAGAAGGTTATTTTTTGGAAGATTTCTCAATGACAATTTTTATAAACATCCTTGGCATAAGAGTTGAGTGGGGTGCAGGTTGTTTAGACCTCCCTTGCTGATTGCACAAGAGTAAATAAATAAATAGAGTGGCCTGACAGCTCTTGAAGATCCAAGGGCTAAGTGGCTTACTCTCACAAGAAATTCTCTGAGTGCGGGTGAAGAATTGAGGGGACCTACATTTTAACGACGCAAAGTTGAGGAGCACCTTTTCAAGACAGATTGATGCTCTTGGAAGTTTTGTCAGTTCTTCGCAAGAGGCAGTGCCCGTGAGAGATGAAATAAAAACTTGAGGCACGAGTAGGACTCGAATCCACGACGTTCTGCTTAGCAGCCAGCGCACCTAACCACCGAGCTACGGACACTACAGCAGCATCTATATGTCTGTCGAAATACAGATACTGGTCCAACCAGATACCGAGGTACTTCACTACAGTTTTGCTCGTCAATGCCTGTCCCTGAGGATCAACATTTACTATCTTGCGCCAATTCTTACACTTATCTCGCGAAGCCTTAGCCAACAGAGTCCGGAACAAAATTGTCTCCGACTTTTGGACACTTAATTTCAGTTTCCTGTCATCGCAGTATCGCTGAATCTTCTCGAAGTCACCCTGCAAGAGAATTCTAATAACTCCAACCTTTCGCTGGTGTAAATGCTGAAAGGCATCGGCGAAGGCCTTCTCTAAATCCACTAGAATAGCACCTGTGCATTGTTTCTTGGACTTGTTCCATTGGACGTCAGAAACGAGCTTAGACGCGGCATGAATAGTGTCATGTCCTGCCTTGAACCCCAACTGATTGTGCGGAATTATTGTGCTGTCCGCAGGCCACTTAATCGGAGCTCTATTTATGATCTTTTCGAATACCTTACAAATACTTGGAAGAAGACTTATCGACCGATGATTTGACGGATTGGAGTTGTCCTTTCCCTTTTTCAGGAGAAAAACGCACATAACCACTAAGCTACGGACACTTCGATTGCATAAGAAACAATTCTGTATTAATTTGATTTGAGCTTCCTTTTTAGGTTACTTGTTGCTGAATTATTTCCGCGCTTGTAAACGGTGATTTTTAAGAGGTTTAGAACTTAAAAAAAAAAACACAAAAAATTCGAAAAATGAATGAAATATTTATTTGAATCGATAGTTTGAACCTTGCAATTTAATGTTTATAGATAATTTCAGGTGCCGTGCAATAACGCCGAGCGAAATAACGCCGAATTTTGAAATTCGGCCTTATTTCACTTTGCTAAAGTGAAATAACGCCGAATTTTAGCGTTCGGCCTTATTTCACTTTGGCAAATTGAAGTTTATTTATAAAGTAAGTAAAAAGCTTAAAAAACACAAAAAAAAAAATTCAAGATTTGGAGAATTTTTAGTGGCAAATGTTCGCGCCTTTATTAAGTCGTTGTTCATTGGATTTTTCCTTCGAGTTTAGTTTAATTATGTCTTAACAAAGAATACGTTAGCTTCACAGGCATCGAATCAC
>CAKKXW010000002.1:7572522-7788219 GCA_920937365.1 Sphaerophoria rueppellii
GGATTGATATGTCTATGTTGTCCGCATAGCCTAAGCAGCTACACTGATACGTGTCGACTATGTGCTGCAGAAAGGCTTACGACGCTCACATAGTACGTTGGATCCGAAACGGCGGACTTGTTATTTCTTAGCGTGCTGGGGCCTAGGACTAGGTCTTCATTGACTGATCTTGTTTCTCTTTGATCACTGGCTCTCTCGACATTATAAGATGCAGCTGCTGGAAGTGCTGCTTGAATACATCTACAACTCCCGGTGCTTCGGTGACTAGATTTCCTTCACTGCTTTGAGGGCATGTGTCCCGGTTCTTTGATAACTGTCGAAAAATGTAATCTCCAAAGAGCTCAGTTATCCGGAAAATTGAATATCAAATTGGTTGGGTAGAATCCGATAGTCCGACTGCAAAACTTAAAATCTCTAAGCTTGAATGATTTTCTCTGAAGTCCCAAACTATAAGCGAAACAATTCGAAATATTTCTTTAAAACGACAAAAGCTGAGCAATTCCTCATTGAAATTCATTCATTGTATAACAATTTCCATCTGTTCCAAAAAAAGGCTGACTGTCAATCCGATTCAAAAAACTTAATTATTCTTTTTAATTAGCAGAAGGAATTTAACAAAAATATAGCAAAAGCAAAAAATGAAAGCTTTTTCTTTTCAAATCAAAGAGCTTTTTTCTCTTTGCTAATTTTCCTTTAAAACTTCTAGAGAAACCTTTGCGTTACTCCGTTCTAGCAGATCGTAAAATCATACACACCCGAAATAGTAGAGTAGAATTGATCAATGTGCTGATCACGGGTGTAAACAATCATCGCATTTTCTAGTTCAATTTGAATTTCCATTCGTTTCTTTTGTTTACGTTGTTTGCAATTGTACCTGTAATCATGACTGAACCATCAGTCGAAACCGATCAATCGCTTGAGAACGAAAAGGAAAAACAAATCGAAGAGCAGAGAATTCTTGACAATTTTGCAACACCTTTGGTGGGACAATTTCTTAACCTACCCAAAGAACCGGTGGAAATAACTTGTCCGGCATGTAACATCCGCGCGCCATCTGACGTTGTGCGCGACTTGAAATGGTATACTGGCACAGTCAATGGAATCTATTCGTTTCTCTTTATGTAAGACGAATTGTTGATATTTTTTTTTCTTTTTATTGCACGATAATAATTGAATTATTATATTTTTTCCACCCACTTCAATTTCCACTGGGAACAATGATGTCATGACATTGTTTTCTCGGAAGAGTGTGGCAGTGGCTTGCCTTTATTGAACGCAAGTGATCATCCATCTCCCACTGAGATACTCTTTACCTAATCTTGATTTATTTTTAATTCCAATTTCTGTTGGGATTTTTTTTGTTTTTTTTTTAGAATGTGCTGCTGTTGCTTTTGGCGAAGTTTCTCTCATCCATGCAGGCATACTGATGTGAACCATTACTGTAAGAATTGCGGCTGCTACTTTGGACGCGTAATGAAACCGAAAAAGTATCTCAAGAATTCAAAGTGATTTTTCTTCTCTATTTTTTTTTTTTCTATGTGAACGAATATAACGAGAACAAATAAAGATTTATTTTTGGAAAAGAACTGAACAATTTATCACTGTTGTTGTTTTAATTTTTGAATCATGTTTTTTGGGGCAAAATGGAAGCTCATTCTTCTGCGTTCAAAAACAAATATTAGCATATTGTATTCTTTTGGGAGCTTCACGTTCGTTCCTTTTGTCATGCACTTGTAGGTACTCGACCTCAAAAACTCGAAAAAAGTCGGTAAAAAGTCCTGAGATCTCAATGCTCGGCGTGGAAAAGTACAACCAACTCCAACTAACGCTCAAGTCGCTGAGATCAGGACGAGTGGTGTGGTAATGAGTACAAGCTGGTGACTGTAGAATTTGGGACTGATGTTAGTACTTGCTGAAGGGGGACTGCAACGGATCACGGCTTTGGCGTAGGAAAATGAAGGCAAAATCTCCAATGGCCAGGACGGCAATGATCATCAGATCGAGCCTTTACTCTTTCCTTTATTCTGTTCATTGAAATTCACAAAAGTTTTCTGAGGGAAAACGATGACGCAACGCACATCGCACATGTCCAAAAAATCATACAATTTTGTTAATTGTAGACTGTGACTATGACCTAATCAATTAAACTCTTAGTTGCCATCTGCATATGAGTTGATTAGCTCATCTTTGTGACCTTAATTTAATTTTGAACTCATGTTTTTTTTTTTCTATTACATTCCTCAACCATAGCCGCTCAAAGCTATGTGCGATTTGCATTTCAAATGTGCTAACATCACGTCCCTGCCTCCAGTTTATTAACCTCTCCAGAAATTAATTTAGAAAAAAAAGCTTCCATCTAGCAAACAATCTCACAGTCAACGCCCGACGAAATTCAGTGAGAATCACATTTTCAAAAACATAACCTCGCCTTTGCTGACCGTAACAAGAGTGTTGACTTCATCAAGAGCAGAATTTTGAGTTCCGAGCGCTCGCAAAAAAAAAAAAAACCAAACCAGTTCCCCAGTTTTCAAGTAAAAGTTCATGGTCATTAGAAACGAAAAGTGATAAAACGTCTAAATAGAGAGCTCTCTTTCAGTTCGTCACGACATCAAGATGACAGAAGTTCAAACAACTTTGGTTGAAGATGAGCCTGTCCCGAATCGTGTGCTAGTGCCGCCAAAGGTATTCTACTTTGCCGTTGGACCAAATTCACATGAAGTCGTTTGTCCATTCTGTAAGGTCCAAGGCAGGACCACATTGAGAAAGAGATATCTGAGATGCTATCGTCAACATTATTGCTCCAGTTGTGGTGAATATTTGGGCACTTTTCGCCGGCCACAGCTCTAGTTCGCGAAGTATAATGTTTGTATTCAAAATATTCATGCAATTAAAATAAACCAGCTCAATCCCAAAAGATTGTATTTTAAGAGATTCTTTTCTTTTTTATTTCATTTGAAATGAGTGTATGATCGTTTGATGCTCTTTTGGAGATATTTATGGACAGTTTGGCTCTCAAAGCTTTGTAAAACACAAAAAACGATCGTTGTGATTCGTTTGTTGGTTGATTTTCTTCTAAGATTAGTCTATTGTGTTCTGGATAGCGAAACAGATCTAATGAGAGCGTCAACGCTAAAAGTGAAGTAGTACATTTGGCTTGTATTCGGTTTTTGAGCTTTTTATTTTTTTGGAAGAGAAAAAATGAGCTTGGCATCAGCCAAAATTGGACACCTCCAGAGGCAGCCAACGGAGATACATTGTCCCTCATGTAATGCTGTTGGATTGAGCATAGTACGACTGGAAGCAGTCACCTGTGTACAGAAAATTGTCGGAATTATTAATTGTTGTTTATGTTGGTGAGTATTGTGTTTTTTTTTTTCTGTTTTTTTTTTGTTTATTTGGCTTTGTATTCAAGCAGTGTTGAAAGGAAAATGTGTTTGGTTTTTTGTTAATAATAAATAAGGCGTGACCGATATGTTGTGAATGGTGTTTTTTGTATTAAGGGGGAAATTGAAAGATTCATGCTTAATGTGCACATAAATTACTTAAATCTAAACTCAATTTAACGAGTTAAAGAGAATATTTTCCAATCACGTTGTAGCCTAAGCATCACTTGGACCCTTACATTAGGTATTTGCATGTGGAGCTGGAGATGGTTTGCAGGGTTGAGTGGTGTTTTTGCCTAAAGAGTCTTTTTTTTCAAACCATTTGATCACATATTAATATAGATTTTAAGAGGATTTATCCAGATATTGGAATTAACATTCTATAAGAAAGTTCACTCGGGCGTATGCTGGTTATTTTTCAGAAAAGAAAAAAGAAGATGCGTAACCACACACTTTTCCAAGAACTACTTGAACCAAGATGACGTCACCAAAGACAAGTTCTGCGAGCTTCTCAACAAGACATACGTAGCTTCGACGTTAAACTCGTCGGAGATTTCAACGCCAAACTAAGAAGAGAGGACATCATTGGTGAAACAGTCGGAAAACACAGCCTCTACCACTACTCCGTTGAAGCCAAGGTAGTGCAGCGGATATCTCGACCAAAGCCAAAAACAGAAAGTGCTAGAAGAAAGTATAACGTCGGACGGCTACAATCGCCAGAGATCGCCAGATCCTTTTCCGATCGAGTGTCAAGTAACCTCATGAGAAGTCCGCTACAGCCAGCATCGAGTATTGAGAGCCAGTGGTAGAATTGCCAGGAAGCCAGGCAGATACATGCAGCCAAGCAAAAAGCATATAAAGCAGCGCTGAACAGGAGGACGAGATCAGCTCGGGAGCTCTACGAGTAGAAGAGGAGAGAAGAACACAAGCTTTTCAGAAAGAAAAAGAGAGAGCATGAAAAGCGATCGATTGAGGATTAAACGAATGACTCAAGGCTACCGAGCACGAACTGAAACCTGTAAAGAGCAACAGAAAAATATTGTAGTAGAGTCACAGTCAGGATATGGAAAGACCACTTCTGCAGACTGTACAACGCCGATGACGAATCGAATTCCGCTGTCAGGCAGAACGAACCATTCAATGAAGAAGTGAAGATAGAAATACCTAATTTTAAAAACAACAAGGCCGCATAAGCTGATGGCATCACTGCCAAACCCCTCAAAGCAGCCGGTGATGACTTGGTAATGAGCATGCACCAACTCATCTGAAGAATATGGTCTGAAGAGAGCATGTCCGATGAATGGATCCTTAGCATTGTTTGACCGATCTTGAAGAAAGGAGACCCTCTAAACTGCACCAACTACAGAGCCTCCTAAACATCGCCTATAAGATCATTTCTGCAGTATTATGAGAACGTCCAAAGCCGTTCGTAAAAAAAAACTGATAGGTCCATATCAGTGTGGCTTTAGACCAGAAAAGTCCACCATCGATCAAATATTCACATTACGGCGGATCCTGGATAAAAACTCAAGAACTCCAGAGCGACACCTACCATCTTTTTATCGATTTTAAGGCGTGTATTACAGCAGCTTAGAGAAGAGGCACTATCTTCAAGAAGTCTGTGCAACTAAATACTAGCGTACGCTGATGACATTGATATCATTGGCACAGCGTGATTGCAACAGTGTTTTCGCGAGCATAAGGACAGAGGCTGAAAAAATGGGTTTAACGGCCAATGAGGGCAAAACATAGTATATGCTGTCATCAAGAAAGCACGTCCAACACCGAAGTCTTGGACAAAACGTCACGATAGACGCATATAATTTTGAGAAAGTGATCGCTTTTATAATTGCCAAAGTAGTACAAGACCTGGCAACAACTTAAGCAAATGGCATCTGTAAGTCACAAAATAATCAAATTGTAGATTTGGATATTAATGACTTGAACCAGACACAACAGCAGTGTCAACACCGCCCACCCTTGCCACTCCTTGCTCATTTTCGAAGAAAAATGGCCCAATTATGCCTCTGGATCAAAGTCCGCACCAAAACAGTGACTGTGCTCCAAATGCAACAATTTTGCTTCTTTACATACCCGCAAGATCAAAATTAGCTTCATCTGACAAGATGGTTTTTATTTTTGGCAAAATCGGCATCTTCTCTAAGTCGATCGCAGACCCACTCAGCGAATCGAATATGCATTGGATGGTCAGTTGACTTCAACTTTTGAACCATTTGGACTTTGTATGGCGTCATACCAAGGTCTTTATGCAAAATTCGTCTCAATTATGTCTGTTCAATTGTTGAGAACGACGGCGAATTGATGTTGATGGCACTTCACGCACAGTTTCTGCCACAGCAGCATTATTTTTGGGTGCACGCACTGTTTTTAGCTTTTCACGCTTTGGTTTATCGATAAGAATGCCAGTTTCTTTCACTTTTTTTTTCAAAAGATAATGAACATACGGAGCTGACGGTGCTTCTCTTCTTCCAAAATCCGTACCCAATTTTCGCACACATGTTGCAGACATTACCATGATTTTCAAAGTAATGTCTGAATATTTCCCAGCGTTGTTCAAGCGTCTACAGAACCACATTCGTTCAGCGGAAGGAAAGTATTCTTAACTTTATTATGTTGATTTATCAATTATAGTAGCTGATGTACAATTAAAGAGCTTCACTATATTTATAAGATTTCTTACAGTGTCTTGAATTAAATAAATATTGCCAGGTTTGTAGAATAACCCAAATCTAATTTTAAAATATTTTGTTTTTCCTTCAAGCACTCCAATCAAATGGGATGGCCGTCACGATTACAATCATTACTGTTCGAAATGCGGCTGTTACATTGGTCGACACATCCAACTGAGTTGGTATAAGCGAAAACTCTTCCGAGCCAGACGAGAGTCAGCAATCAGAGAGGACATGCAATGGCGAAACTATCAGCGACAAAAAAGCAGCGAAACGAATCAAAACCAACAAAATGGACAGTAACTTTATCAAAACTTGAATTCTAATCGACAAAATATTTTACGAAAGTAACATAAAATCTAATTAATAAATATTTTAAATTTTGTTAATTCTGATTGATTTTTGTCTACCAATTTGTGTTCGATGCAGAACCAAACACAGTTTGAGGTATTCTGGTTTCATATCTCAAAACGGTTCTGGTCTGAACTTTTTGATGCCTAAAAAGATAAAGCTTTTTGTTATTTTTATATTCAACACTGAACTTTGTTGAAAAGCTTACATTTTCCACAGGTAAACTTCAATTTAAATTAACGACTCGCTGAACTTTTAGTATCCCCACATGGTCTCGCATTGATTTCACAGTCTTCATTCTCGGGTTGACATGAGTTTTTTATCTTATCTTCTTCGCCGCCATCGATGAATTCTCGATTTGGCCTCACGCAATTTCTGTCTTTGTCATACATTCCGAGGAAATTCTTGCAACCAGCACAATGCAAATATTCTCTGGTAGTTGGTTTGAAAATACAAGGCAGAAAACACAGTGGCCAACAAGTCAAAATACAGGCAGCTCCAACTGCCGAACTTGACACCTTCAAAATTCCAAAAAAATATCAAAATCAAGGTCTGTTCAACGTGCAATTGAAATTGCTTACCTTTTCTGACCTTGATTTAATAATGGGCTTCTTGGTGACGCCACAATTAGGACAATAAATAACACCATTGGCCGGGCGCCATTTCTCAATTGACGTTCTATACATGCGACGCTTTTGCGGACTTCGCGGTGTCATCGGGGTTGATATTTTATACTTACGTGTGTATAGTGGTTTTACATTATTGGGACTCTTAATACTCGTATCTTCCATTTGAACATCAAAATTAGGAAGCTGCATATCGGATGGCGCTCGCGCTGAACTTCCTATTTTTGAGTTATCCACTGAAATATCATCTGGAAGTTCGATTTCTGGATGATCGTCCCGTATGTGTTGTATGAGAACGTCTCGGTTGTATGGAACACATTCTATAATTTTGAAGCATTTCTTACATATAATATACACCATAGTATGTCATCTCTTAATCCATTGACTGAATACTAATTATCTATATACAATAAATTTGACAGTTATGTATGCTATAAATTTGACAATGTGAAGAAATTGAGTAAATTTTGAAGGACAACTTGATGAAAATCCCAGTTTTTATTTTCTTAGAAAAATGTTCACTTCAATTTTCTTTTTATGTCATCGTCATCGTCTTCGGAAATTATTATTCTTCGTGTCGTGGTTGTCCTTTAAACTGCCTCAAGTAGGAATCTCACTGTGAGAAGAAGACCTTGAAAAATAAATTCCAAAAATACAAGATGTTCATATCTTCTTGAATAACACTTCTATTATTTTCAAGATTTGCCATCACAGTTGTTACTTTTTGTTTGAGAACACTCTTGTTGCTTGTTGGAGTGCCTGCTTTTCTTGAACCTGAATTTCTTATTCATGGGTTATCATTTTTGGAGATTTTTCTGAAGGTGATTTAGATTTGCTATGATTTGGGAAAGGATAGGGAAAATGTCATTCATGTGCAAGTGTCATGACAAAATTGAAATTTTTCGTGCTAGCAATTAGAGCGCAGTATAAATTAACTCGATTGTGAGAGGACAACATTTTTTTCCAAATTTTAATTCCTCGTAAGCAAAACGTTAACGGGTTTTCCTTTAAAATGAAACTTAACTAAAAATGTTCACCATAGTATAGCTGGTGCTTAGGTCCTTGCTTACATGTGCACCACAAGCAGGCTTCTGCAACAAGTTCTTCAACTTCTCGATCTTTGGCCGACGCCAACCAATATTTCCGTGCCAAAGCTACGAGTACCCTTGTCCACGCCATCCCATAGGTCAAAATTTAGTCCTCCCCTAAAAAAGGGCTTTCTGGACCTAGTGCCCAGCCAAACTGATTATTATACCGTCTTTTTATCCGTCACAGGAAGCTTCATTCACTCACATAACGTGACTAAGAATTCAGAGTGTCTTTGGCTAAGCATTACCGAAGTCCTTGATCTCTAAGCAAGATTATCGTCTTATGCAGCAGTAATTTCGAAGTAAAGTTTATTAGGATTACAAGACCCCGCCTATTTTTTCTTCGACATTGTTATCGACTGCTTCTACTTACCCAATCTAATTGAAGAATCGCACTTCCTTCATTCTCTTCAGAAGGTTTTCCCCAAACGGAGCATGTTTGTACTTGGTTTTTCAGCTTGTGGTTGAAGAGGAAGCAATTCTAACCCCTTGTCGGAGTCCATTGGAAATGTTCATGGATTAAGATAGCAATTCGAATAGTGGATACCTTAATAAGACTTGAAATATTGGCCTCATCAGCTTGTTTGGGAAGCTGAATGGACTCATGGCTTTGTAAATGTCTACCACAGACTGGGTACCAGAGCTGAGGAATGCTCAAACTGCCTTATGTGCTCTCGACTAAGCACATAATTTCGAGTTGAAGACTCACACCAAATAACAAAACCAACCTTCTCTATTCGATTAACAGCTTTTTGTTCAATAATTTCTTAAATCTAACAGAGTTCTATATTAGTGTACTTTGTAACAAATCAACATATAATTCCCCAGCAACGACAAACTGCTTCAAGGTTCGGTTGCTGGATAGTCGGCTCAAAGTGAGTATATCGGAGTAAATGTCTGTCGGTGTTGCTTCTGCTTTGGCCCAGTCTTTGACCTACCCAATGGATTAAGGAATAAGCAGAGTCTATTTGAAATAAAAATCCTGTTCGCAGTGACAGTGGTGAAATAAATGGTTGAGCTGTGTGCTCTTATCAGCGGCTTTAGTGCCTTCGTTCAATATTTTGGTTTGTGGTATTCGAATGCAAGCCCCTCATATATTTCCTTTATGTAAGATGTGCACTCTAACGAAGCGGAGCAGATACTGATTTTTTATTGCGAAAACACCTCTTCTTAAACATTTTTCGGTCCGTGCTGAGTATGAATTGTATTACACAAAAAGAAACTGATTTCGTGTTGTACCATTTTCTTCTTCTGCTCAGTTGTTTTTCGATGTTGTATTTTCTATTCATGTTCTTGGTAACTTCCAGTAACGGGTCGTGCGTCATCGTCGTTGTCTATTTACTGAGGAGGTGGTTGCCTGTTTTATGATTTTTTTTCAGGTTTTTTTTCGGGTTCGCTCTTGAATTTTGTCGAACAAAATATATTAGCTGTAGCACTTCATTGATTTGATCATTCTAGTTTCAGGAAAATTTCCAAGCGTGATCAGTGAAATCACTAATGTGGCTTTGAAGAAAGTAAGCACCTGGGCCGCGAGCTGTGGACTAGGTGTTGACAACAACAAAACTGAGTTCATTCTTTTCACCACCAAAACCAAAGTACCACCTTTCACGAGGTAGTGTGTTAAACGGTCAAACACTTACATTATCTGCCAGTGCAAAATATCTGGGCGTAATACTAGACGCCAAATTAAACTGAAAGCTTTATATTGAAGAACAGGTGAGGAAGGCGTGCGTTGCCTTCTACGCCAGCAACAAAACCTTCGGTAAAAATTGGAGTATCCAGTCAAAAATGATAAAATGGACACACACAGCGGTTGTAAATTGTAATACTTGTTTATGGATCCATTGTTTTGTTGCCCGCTCTCAGCAGATCTTACATGGTACACAAGCTTACAAAGGTGCAGAGAAATGCTTGCACTTAACGTCATCCTGGACCTTCTTCCGATTCACCTCTTCATTAAATATCAGGTGTCCTGCAGTATCTTGAGACTCAAATAATAAACTGCTTGAAAACCAAATCTTACTCAAACAAGCCTGATACCACCAGAAACTTGCATAGCCCTTAAAAATATCAAACAGAATCAAAATGTAGCTGGCTACTTGCACAGGGCACTTGTCTATAGGGGAGCATGTAGCAAAGAGAGAGTTCTTCAATGATATTGAGGAACTCTCAGAATTCAAGATCAATACTACAAAGAGGCTTAAGCCCCCCTTTATCTCTCCTTAAATAAATGGCCCTGTGAGATAATAGGCCTTAGTGTTGGAGAAAAATTCTACATTATGAATAGGATTGTACGTTTGAAACACACATCATCCCTAACCCATTTTCAAATCTTTTTAGAATCTCGTGAGGTGTTGTGTCAAAGTGGCGCGCTCAGCGCTTATTGTGTCCTACACGAAAGTGGGACATTCATGTCTACATACCTTTTACCTACCTACCTAACTACCTACCTACCTACCTATCTCTAGCACTTCCTTACGAAGTCTTAAAACGGAGGATGAGTCAATCCTTTCCTAGTTGAAATAACCGTCTAGGTCTACCAATTTATTTAATCGCACCTACAATTACTGTGAATGACTCTTGGATTGGTGACCGAATTTCCCTCATCTTCTATAAATACTGCGTCATGTTTCTACAAATTGATTGAGCTTTTGTGCCTAGTGCAATTTTCACCTTCTACTTCTTTATATTTCACTAACAATGTGTTTTTTTTTTCGTTTAATTCACCATCAAACCAGTTGCCCTAGGACTTCAGCCTGAAATGGAGTTGGCAGTATATTGATGAACATTATATCTGAAATGTGTCCACCTTACTTCCACGACCGGTTTCAGAACTAACTCCTTCTCTTCATCAAGCTTCTTGAGGAGATTGTATAACATTCCTCAAAATTATTTAAACTCGTTTGCATCCAATTCGATAAAAAAATCCCAATGTTAATGAATTCCTATTCTGCAGTAAGTGTTATACTTCTCATAATATATACATATTGGATCTCGAAATGTAATCCTTTCTATTAGTAATATCTCACGAAAGGATATGCATATGTGTGGATGTATGAGATTTTGTTGCCGCACATAAGAACTAAAAGGTGAGTTACTTTCTTGAGCGTGATACTTCAATTCACTGCAGTATTGAATCAGCACTTCCCCTTGGAATAAGGTTTTCTTATGTGGGAAGGTTCTAGTTATCCTTGTGAAGAGAGATTCTTAAACTTGAAAATTCTAGGAACACAACTGCTGGAAGGACATCAAAAGTATGTCTCTTAAGAAAATATTCAATTTATTTTTCTTTCTTTTGGACTGGTCTTAAAATATTTAAATTGAGTTACAAGCAAAAAAAAGTCCTTCAATTTGTTGATGTAGGTATTTTGATTTAGTTTAAGCTAATTCAAGCTTCGTTTAAAGTACGGAAAATCTTCTTCGTCCCAGTTCCTGTTGTAGGTTATCAGTTATCACCATGTCAACTTTGTGCCAAATGTTCCTAATGACAACGCCAGAATGAATAACACACGTTAGTGGTTAATTTACATAAATAAGTAGAAGACGATAGTTGAAGGCAAAGGAAATGTAATATAACACAACTTAAAGATGCTTTTCCAGGGAAACATACAAAAAAAAAACAAAATATCATTGCTGTTAACTCCTTTATTCAATCCTTTGTCATGTCGGTGTTATGTTTCATAGAAACTGGAAGAAAGCCAAATCTCAAAATAAATTCAATTTAATTTCATCGAATTTAAAATTTGAATTTTGGTATCTTCTCGAACGATGGAAAAACTGCTCTTATTTTCATTTCAGAAGATGATAACAATTCTACTCAAAACGTGCTTCGAGTAACTTTTTTTATAGATAAACCTTTTAAATTTTCCCTTTAAACGGTGTGGTGCCAAGTAATATAAGGACAAAGAGGTGTAGCATCCTGCTTGAAAAAAATTGGACGTTTAAAAATTTGAAAACCAATAGAAATTCAAGTTTGGAAAAATCTGTCCCAACGAGATCACGATGTTGTTTATGGTGTCAAGACAACAGTTCGAGACAGGCAGACAAGCACACGAAATAAACGTCAAATAAAGTGTTCAACTTATTGAATTCTTAGAACGCGAAAGCAATTCGAATAATGGCATATGTGTTCTTTGATCTGGAAATTTGAGCCCTACAACTTTTTTTTTATTTTGTCAAAAAAAAAGACACTCCATAAAAAATCAAAGCATCCAACCTAAGATTACAAGTTACGAACATAGTTTTCATCAAGCGACTGACATAAATTTGAATAAAGCCAACGGCCAAACCGCCCCAAATAGGACTCTTCATCAAACAGAAAAACCGACATAACACGAGTGTCCTTACACCGAACGACAGATAAAGCAGTCCAAGTCTTGGTTTGAGATAACCAAATTTCTTATTTTCATTATAATAAACTGCCACAAGAAGTGTCAATTTTGTTTCTGTTTTCTTTTTTTTTCAAGTGATTGGAGCCTTTGTCTTCAAAATAGCAAAAGTCGTTGTCACTAAGGAAAAGAAAGAGAGAGAGAGAAAGAGAACCAAGTAAAGGTGTGAATGACATGAGTAAATTTTGTTTGCCTAAAACAATTTTCCATATCAAAGAAACAATCCAAAGGCTAAAGGAGGACCAAAGGCCCTTTGTCCGAAATCAGGCATCGTGAGAGTATATTGGATAGAAGACGAAGACAATTTTATTGCTCCCTCCCGATCTCACTTTCACTTTGAAAGAGTAATGAATGGCTTTTGATTGACAAAATATGTCCTTCCATTGGGCAGTGCAAATTCTAATTAAGTCCAAATGAAATTATTGAGAGTTGAAGTTTAGATATACGTTTTAATTGCGATGTATTAATCTTTATTTGACAACGACAAGAGACATAAGAGGTGTTTGACAATTTTGAGCATGGTTGCAAGAGAGGTTGACGGCCTGAATGAGAATAGGAATAAATTAAGAGGATATCAAAGACGACGCGAGAGGACATTGACATTGGCACTGGCACTGAAGGCAGAGATTTTGAACAAGAGTGATTGGTTTCGGTGGGGATGAACTCTTAGGATTTGAAGAGGTTCATATTTTGTCAACTGGAAAAAAAGTTATTTACTTGAGATGAAGGTTAATTATATTATAAAAGATTGATGTGTATGGTACATTGTATTTTTCGATGCTTTTGCATCCGAATATGTAGGATCATTCTGAAGAAATGAGTAATAAAACTTATTGAACATAATTACATTAGCATGCAGAGAATTGAGAAGCCTTTTTGCCATATTGCCGGCAAAACAAACGCTTTTGTTGGTCATTCAATTGCATAAGAATCCAGGAGAAAGAAGGTTATTTTTTGGAAGATTTCTCAATGACGATTTTTATAAACATCCTTCGCATAAGTATTGGGTGGGGTGCAGGTTGTTAAGACCTCCCTTGCTGATTGCACAAGAATAAACAAATAAATAGAGTGGCCTGACAGCTTTTGAAGAGCCAAGGCCTAAGTGTCTTACTCTCATAAGCAATTCTCTGAGTGCGGGTTAAGAATTTAGGATACCTACATTATAAGACGCAAAGTTGAGGAGCACGTTTTCATGACAGATTGATACTCTTGGAAGTTTTGTCAGTTCTTCGCAAGAGGCAGTGCCCGTGAGAGATGAAATAAAAACTGTAGGCACGAGTAGGACTCGAATCCACGACGTTCTGCTTAGCAGCCAACGCACCTAACCACTGAGCTACGGACACTACAGCAGCAACAATATGTCTGTCGAAATACAGATCCAACCTAAAGATACCGAGGTATTTCGCTACAGTTTTGCTCGTCAATGCCTGTCCCTGTGGATCAACATTGACCATCTTGCGCCAATTCTTACACATATTGCGAAGCTTTAGCCAACGCAGTCCGGAACAAAATTGTCTCCGACTTTTGGACACTTCATTTCAGTTTCCAGTCATCGCAGTATCGCTGAATCTTCTCGAAGTCACCCTGCAAGAGAATTCTAATAACTCCAACCTTTCGCTGGTGTAAATGCTGAAGGGCATCGGCGAAGGCCTTCTCTAAATCCACTAGAATAGCACCCGTGCATTGTTTCTTGGACTTGTTCCATTGGACGTCAGAAACGAGCTTAGACACGGCATGAATAGTGTCATGTCCTGCCTTGAACCCCAACTGATTATGCGGAATTATTGTGTTGTTCGCAGCATACTTAATCAGAGCCTAATTTATGATCTTTTCGAATACCTTTTTAATACTTGGAAGAAGACTTATCGACCGAAGATTTGACAGATTGGAGTTGTCCTTTCCCTTTTTCAGGAGAAAAACACACATAACCACTAAGGTACGGACACTTCAATTGCATTAGAAACAAGTCTGTATTAATTTGATTTGAGCTTCCTTTTTAGGTTACTTGTTCCTGAATCGTTTCCGCGCTTGTATATCAAAAGTGCAGTACTTTGAAAATTCTTCAATTTTTTTAATTTTTTGATTTTAATTTCGTCTGGCTTTTGGAAAATTGACACCCGATATCTGCAATTGGTATCCTGAAGCAAAATGAATGGTATATGCCATGTGGTGTAGTTTTGCTACTGCTTATTCTGAGAATGGGCTTCAACTTTTAACTGTTGCTATTTCCGAGAAGGTCGATCTACCCATCGTAGATATACAATTTACTTAAGTTATCTGCGCATAATTGAAGTCATCTAGTCCGTCGCAATAGGTTAATAAAAGGTATACAGCATTTGGCTGCAAAATAAAGATTCAATTTTTGAAGCCAGCTCAAGCCATGTCTCGCTCTTGATTTGCACATATAGACTTTAACCAACAACTGCCAGAAAGTCTTCGAAAGGGCTGTGACTGTTGCATATCGTCTTATAGAGAAATCCAAACTAAATGTTAACAACAATATTGTTGAGTTTCCTGCAGAAGGTACTGTTGTTTCAACAAGCGTGATCAAATTCCAACGCTTCTGTATTTGGCTGGACTTGTTCATCGTGGTCTTCAAAAAGACATTAACCTCATCAGCTCTTTTTCCCCTGTTAAAAGTCGCTTTTTTGCATTGTAGACGTCAGACCTCAGACCCCATTTTGTAGGCAAGCAGCCTTTTTCCCAATGCGATATGTCTTTTCAAAAAATGAAAAAACTTTTTAGATTTGAACCTTTATGACATATGTAATCACAAATTCCAGAAACCACTGGGTACACTGAAAACAACAAAAAATATGCAGCTAAAGAAGGGTAACTGAACGAAGAATTTATTTTACCTCCTTACCATTTTCAGTACCCAATGTGTCAATTTGTTTAGGAAAAAGTCAGTAAATAAACAGTTTCATTCGAAATTAAAAGACAAATTCACCTTTGTTCTCCTTAATTCTCATGGAATTGAGTGACTTAATTAAATGTTGCTGTTCAAATGTCAAAGGACTTCATATGTAGAGCGCTCTTACACAGTTTCATTATTTATCATGAATTGGTGTTCAACAACCAATGACTAGCTTACAATCTCATGAAAATAATTCATATACACATTTCCTTTCATTTCCGCCCTTACAAGGTTCTCTACTCATAATGAAAAAGGTATTGATTTCGAGTTGTTATAAGCTCAAGGACACGAAAGACATCCTTTTATCGACACATTTCCTGTTCACCAAAATCCAAATCCAACATAAACTTTCACACAAAACAAGGAAATATCTGTGTCACTTATCACAAACTTAGAAAAAAGGAAAACTGTCAAGGCGGTTAGTTCCGGAAAACCTCACAACAAACTTAATTTAAGGAAAACAAAACATGTAACCAAAAAATACAACTTGACACGGTGGTGGTGTGGGGGTGTGTCCTGAAATTGACATTAATTTCTGGTTTGTAAAATCAAATGTAACGCTCCAAGTACTCTTCTGTCAACTTCACAAAACAAATCTTTATCTCAAAAAAAAAAAAAAATCAAAACTTTGTCCTTCCCAAAACGAAAACCGAAATCCTTCAAAGTTAATCCCCTATAAGATATGTAGACCAAGGAAATGTATTTGTATTTGTGTGCAAAGTCTTTGATTAGATTTTACTTTTTAAAAGGCTAAGACTAACATCGAAAATTCTAAAATGAAATCATCGGCTTGCGAAACAAGAAAACCTAATATCCCGAAAATTCTTTATCCCGTTGTCCGAGTCCCGAATCGTGTTGATTTCATAGGAAAACAGAAGTTGTTTTTTTTTTTCAAAGTGACCCAATTCGTATAATTATAAAAATCCCAAAGGATATTCAACCTGCAGGTAGAGAGACAAAAAACAATGTCAGAGGATATTTTGCTATTTAAATGTCAATACGATATCCTTTTTGTAGAATAAAAATAAAAACCAAATTAAAATTTCCGGAGCATTTGTGCATCCTGGGAAATTGAGTTAGGCGAATTAGTCACGTCCTTCGCACAACTCAGAATAAAGTTCATTCATTTGATTTTTGTTTCTACATAGGGATGGATGCACCAACTGACCAACAGCAACACGTTAATGAGCACAAAAAATTATGGGGTTTGGACTGAGACTAAAATCTCAAAGTCTGAATGTAATCATACTTTTATGTTTGAACATTGTTGTTGGAACAGCCACAAGAGATATTAAAACAATTATTAAATAAATAATGAACAAAGAGCCTGAGGTAGTGTATTATTTTTCGTTTGAAAAGACAAAGGGATCACTAAAATGAATAACAATCAATGGCTCAAGAGCTGTAAGGGTAGAGCAGTTTGCTTTTGATTTCATTAAAAGTTAGATATTGATTTTGAAAAATGGAACAATCACGAGTATTTGTTCTAAGTTTATTTTTAGTTTCGTTCATATATACTTTGATTTTTGATTGAATAGGAAAAAAGTTTTCTTTGTTATAATTTTTTTTATTGTGGACGCCCGCAAACGATATGAGAATAAAGAAATTCCGACCTGTTGACTTGTTGTTGGAACGTTGATTTGATTAACACAAGCTACCGAGCGTAACACTCAGCTGCATGAATTCTTTTTAGTCATTTCAAGGCCAAGGGCTGACATTCATTTTTAAGTTTAATTCACTAGCTTTCCTGATTATAACATCCAGGTGTTGTTTATTTCTGGATCTTTTTTGAAAATTCAAAGCATCATTGAGTTTCCTCTTTCCTTTTTGCACTTACATTTTTTCTTAGGCGATGAAATGTGATGAAAGAAACACACTATAGAAAAAAGGTCCTAATTATATTGGTTCCATCACAGTCAATGCGCCTGGTCTATGGTATTAACTAACTCGAACGTCTTCCTCACGTGCGTCGTTGTCGACGCAACTATCTCGATCGGACTTTTAGACCTGAGTGTAATAGCTGGTTCACACGACTTTAACTGTGACACCGACTTCTACTGAATTTTGTCTGCGCAGCAAGTATGTGCAGACTTATGGCTGAAACATAAACACATCTTAGCTTCGTCTTCGTCTGTGTTACGTTACGATGCTTTGAGTTTGCTTTGAATGAAACTTCTCTCTCCATCATTATCCCTCCAAAAACGAATGAATTTTGTTTGCTGACTTTTTTTAACAGCTGTCACACAAAGCCAATGTTCAACATATTTGAATAAGAGCCTCCGTTTGGCGTCACATTACGTAACGTTACGTACGAAACGAGGTCAAAGCTTCATTGTGATAACGTCCATTGAATTCTTGTGGTTGAATTCGTAAACGTCAGGCAAATCCAAAGCTAAAGCGTGTTTATGTTTCAGCCATTAAGTCGGTATTTTTTATACATGATCAAATGCAAGTCTGTAAAGACGATAAATCTGGAAAATTAAGATGGCTTAGCTAAGTTATTTAGGGCGTTAAAAGTTAAAATAACACATAATTGTGGAAAAATGTTTGCGAACAATAAACATTTTTGCCCATATCCCTTCAAAAACCTTGTAATACATGTTGATGAGTTTGAGCAGACTTATCTGTTTTTTTTTTTTCTGTCCAAAATTTGGCAGGGGTCATGATATTTTTCGAAAATCAGGAACAAATTGATTACGCTAAATTCACCATATTTCGTAGCTATCCTGAATGCCAAACTCAATTCCGAGCTTCGGTTGCGGAGATATTTGCAGCAGAAGGTATAGGTATTCTTTCTTTGAGATTTCGGTAACCTTAGGCCCAAAAAAGAAAATAGTTTTTTGATCATTAC
This sequence comes from Sphaerophoria rueppellii, assembly GCA_920937365.1. NCBI lineage: Eukaryota > Metazoa > Arthropoda > Insecta > Diptera > Syrphidae > Sphaerophoria > Sphaerophoria rueppellii. Next base: position 7,590,817 of record CAKKXW010000002.1, read on the forward strand.
TCGGTAGCCAAGCCTCGAAGTTAGTTTTGGATTTCAGTGACTGATGAGGGCTAACAGACATTTGTTCTCGTGCTTCACCTGGGAAAATTGAGAGATCTGGCGATTTAAAAATATCTATTGGGCTGTTAATTAAACAATCGAATGAAGTCGATTTCAAGAAACTATGAATGGTGCGAAGTATTAAGCAAATTTTCAAAAATCGAAGTAGACCTTCTTCGAAAGTATCAAATTGGTATGGCAAGTGACGACATGCTTAGTGACTCCACTATATTTTTCCAACATTTGCTGCAAGTCCCCTTCATCTTTCGGTCCAGAATATCATATGCAGCTGTTTTGATATTTCAGCTGCCAGCTCCCATTGAACATCCTTCACTGTATAAAAATAAACAAAGGCGGCAAAGCCTTTCATCAAGTAACAAATCAATGTTTTAAAGCCTCTAATGCAAGAACTACCTGCTGCATTTCACAATGAAAGTTGAAAAGTTCAATATGAACTCAATAGTCTGTTACCATTAAAACAATATCATCTTAAGAAAGTCTGTCTGTCTACGCTCATTTCTGTCGCAATACAACTCAAAAATTATTTGAAAATTTCAAGAATTCACAATTTTAACCGAAAAATAATAACTTAGGGATCACTTCAACAATTTTCCTTGAAAATAAAAAGCAAAAAACCCAAAACAGATATATTCTAATCCATTTTCATTTCAACAAACAAACTATTTTCCGCCTACTAATGAACTTGTTTTCACTTATTTGAAAACTTCCTATTCTCCTTAAGGACTCCATCAACGTTAATTGTTTATTCTATCCTCTTCCTCAAATAAGTTCGAGGAAGGAAGATGAAGAATAAAAAAAAAAACAACACTGGCCATTTTCAGTAGCAAAACGATTCCAGTAGATATCAGTTTGATTGATGCTTTGGGGTAATTGGCTGTAAGTAATGAAGTAGTATAACGATATCAAATGAATTCTAACTTAATGTATTTGATGTGTTAAGGACTATTTGTTAGTTATTTGGGTTTTGCGTTTTTCTCTTTTCGGCAGTAAAATGAAGTATTCTGAGATTGTGTCTTGAGATTGAGACAAGAAACATGAAAAAACCCTTTTGGGCTTTTATAAATTCTCTTTGCCAAGTCAACAGAAATAAATAGTGTTTACTGTTTATCCCTTATTTTAAAAGTGCTTATTTGATTTTACTTAAGTTTTAGTTAAAAAACAAGCAAATGTGTTGGGTCTTATTAAATTTCTCGTCAGGGCAGATGCAAGCAAACTATCAGTATCAAAAACAGGACAGGCTATAATAAAGATCTCTTTAGTATTTTTAAAATCAATTTTTTCCCCGGAAACACATAAATCCAAAGAGAAAAACTTTCTTTTGGCGAGAAATAAAAATTATACTTAGTGGTCGAACAACTGAACCTTGTACACATTTTCATGTCAAACTTTTGCCTAACTAGTCCACATGTAGACAATAACACAAGCACGAAACTGAATATAAGATAGATAAATTGTTGTTTCTATACTTTCTTTGGAAATTCCTTTTACACCCTGAAAAGTAGTTCAAAGTCAAGGAAAAACAAAAAGTTTGTATAAGCCAAACTCGACACCGCAACAAAAAAGTTTTCCCCAAAGTTTTACTTATTGTGTCTTGAATATTTTTCTATCCCTGAAAATAAATCACAGTCACACAGTGTCTTTTTTTGTTTCAATTTTAATTTATTATTTTTCGTTTTTATTTATATTAATTTTTTAATATTTTTTTCACTTAATGTTTGTCTATAAATATGTTTATATACTAATTTCGTTACAAAAAATATGTTTTATTTCTTTAACAGTGCACATGGGCCCTAGACATTTTTCTTAAAAACAAATCATTTTATATTTATTTATATTTTTTATTTTATAAAATGGAATTTCTTTTAAGTTTGTATAGAATATGTATAAACAGATATATATAACTTTTTCTTTATATTTAAATAAATTTTCTAAAATAACTTTATCTCTTTCTCTTTTGTTAACAGTTCAGCTGACTTCTGCTTTTCAGTTTTTGTTTGATTTTTGATCCTTGGAAATTTACATTTTACTTAAACTTTTTGTTCTTAAGGTAAATATAGATACATAAATTGGGAATAGATTCTATTAGAAATTAGTACTGTACAAGAAGATTTTGGTCTTAATTTTAAGGTTAACTTTAAGCTTATACAAACATTTTTATATAATTTGAAAGCGGAAGGTATTTAAGATTAGATTTAGGATAAGACAAGTAATGGGTTAATGTTTGGATATGCAGTAGAAAATATACTTGTTCTTTTTAAAGGAAATCGAAGGTTTTCTTATAGTAATTTTTTTTTAATTCTAAAAATTTTAGAGATAGCCTTATGAACTACTTTAGATATAAGAACGCTTTAGTTTTGTATGGAAATGTACAATTTTTAAGAAATTTTCTGGAATAGTGTTTTGTTTTAATTTTAAGATCTTTTATCAATCAGCATGATTCCTTCATTTTGTTTTTTGTATTGCAGTTAAATTTTTGATAAGAATTAAAACTTATATAAGAAAGTGTTTCTTAAAGAATGATGTTCTGGGGAGGAGGGAGAGGGTGGAGGTATTTAAGAACAAAATAAAAAATGGTTTTCGTGCCGAATTTGGTGGAATGGGTGGAAACGCCTGCAAATTGTATACTCACCGCCGTTCAAGTTTTCATTTTGTTTTTAACAAAAAATAATAAATTTGCCGGACATTTTAAAACATTTATTCCTTAATTATAAATTTATTCTTAATTTTATATTTATTTATATTCAAAAATAAATCTATTCATTATATTTAACGTTAGACTTTACTCTTCCTTTTATTTTCTTGTGTTTTTATGTAACCACAAATTATTTTTAGACTAACTAATAATTTTACGTAATTAAATTCCATTTTCTTCTAATGTCTTACACTAATTTATACATTTAATACAAATATAGATATCTATTCACTATTTTATAATGTTTTCGAGGCACATGTTTCTTTAAAAGAAAAAAAAAATCTTCAAACTTGAAAATTAAAAATTATTTATTAGATTTTAAGAAATAAAAATTTTATTTTTCTTGCTATCACCGTAGATTTATTTTCCAATTTTGTCGAATAATGCAGGAAAAGATTATAGTTGGCTGTCAAAATTATAATGACAGTTTGATTTTCGTTTAACAGAGTTTGTATTTGAATCGTAAATTCTCTTCATAAAGTGTTTTGCTTCGCATCGGCAGATTTCGATGAAATTGGACGTTGGCGTCGCTTTTTCGCTGGTAAGGAATATAAACGGCTGCTGCGCATTTTTTGTGAATTTTCCAGTTGTTCTTTTGTTGTTAATTGGGCGCTGTAGCAATAAAAAATTGATACAAAATTTAAACCAAAAGTGTTGAGAAGGTTTTTATTTAATTAAAATACACCGTCTGTCGGGTTAGCTAGTACACAAATTTAAAACATCTTAATTTACTCACTTGACTTCCAATTTCGCCAATCGTTGTTTCAACTTCGCTTGACTAGCAGTATATTCCGCCAGAAGTCGTGCCAAACGAACATTTAGATTCTCCACGGACACCTCCAGTTTTTCAATGCCACCTTCTATACTATCTTGAACACGTTGGGAATCTTCAAACACAAAAATAATTAAATTTTGTTCAGGCATATTGATGACAAAAAAAAAAAAAACTCACTTGAAAACACATCCTCATCGAGCAACCCATCCTTCCGCAATAATTGACAACCCCTCTCGGTGAGGGTGGCTCTAGCCTCTGGATAATCGGCCAGAGTCTCCCACAGATCTCGCTTGGCCAGACAGAAAAGATCCGAATACCCCAGCGAGCGTACATTTGCCGTTCGCCTATTGCCCGTCCGATTTCCGGCTATTTCCAGCACAGAAACCTCTCCGAAAACCGAACCTGCACCAAGTGTTGCGAACACGGTCACACCATCGTCGGCTACCACCGACAACTTTCCCCTCTTCACTATGTACATCTCCTTGCCAACGTCCCCTTTGCGGCAAATATAATCACCCGGACTGAAGACCTGCAGTTTAAGTTTCAAGACCAATGCTTCCAACAGCCCCGGTTCACAGTCTTGGAAGATCCGCACCTGCTTCAGAGTGTCCATGTGCACTCTGATGGCAATTTCGGCCTTCAGTTTGTCCGGCAGAGCGGACAGTACTCGTTCCTCGTCAAGAGCGCCACTCTGGGACCATGTGTAGGCGAACCAGCGTATCACTCGAGCCTCCAATTCGTTGCCGACCTTGCGGAAGGCCATATATTGTTTAACACCGTCCATGCGGTTCTGGAATTCGACTCTGGCAACGTTCATGTTCGAAATCATCGAACCGATGTTTCCTATTGAAAAAGCATGTAAAATGTCAAATTTCCCAATTTTATTTTTATGATGAGATCTAACTCACCTACAATGGTGGCAAATATAAGCACGCCAGCCAAAAAGTCAGCCACCACAAAGAGATATTCGGCGTCATTCTCGGGCGTCGGTGTTTCTCCAATTGTGGTCAACGTCAAGGTGGACCAATAGAAACTGTAAATGTACTGTCGCTGGAGTGTGGCATTGCGGTCGCCTTTCAAATTATACACCCAATTATCGGTACCGAAACCGAGTGCATAACTTATGGCAAAATACATGCAGGCATTCCAATGGATAAGAACGAGAATGGCGAGAACAACTTTGCAAATACGAAATGCATTAGGATATCCGGTGGCGGTTTCGGTGCGATCGAACCATTCCCACATTCTTGGAAGACGCAACAAACGATTGAGTCGTACAATCACCGGGCAGGGTAGGTAGGTTGAACTGCAGGAAGTCGGCGGCCACCAAATATAGACGAGGTCTGTTGGCAACATCGAGAGGACATCAATTGACCAGCCTTTGGTGGAGAAATAGTGTTTGCGGAGTTTATATGCATCTCGGACGAGGAGACCTTGCTCCAGGTAGCCTATATTTGGATGAGAGGATTTATGCAAATGTCATTTCAACTTACGGTTAGTAAATTGGTTAAGAAATTGTGGTAAAATGTGTGGTGTGGACGGGTGTGATAGTGTCTGAGTGGCAGTTGATGTTTCAATACATATATGAAAAGTTTAATAATTAAGGAAATCAATCGATGTTATTAAATACACAAAACATGAAAGAGAAAACACAGCTATTTGCATTAAATATTGAGATTAAATTATTAAATTTACAATGGAAAATGGGACTCTTTTCGTTTGAATCACATATGATTCAAAGGACAAATAACTTTCGAACGTGTTTTACAATATATCTTTGTTAAATTTGTCCATTTGTTAGATAAAAACATCATTATCACGTTCTTGGATAATTATTGTCTTGTTATATTGAGTGCATATGGTCTTTGAATCAAATTTGATTCATGTTTTGGATTTTTCACTATACTACCACCATGAGGTTTCTAAGAACACAGAAATAGAGGACCCTGCTGAATGTGTTCATACCATGTTTTTTTTTAATAGCATTGCATTAGGAACTGCAGCTTAATGGTTTGTTTTATCATGAATCACATCTGATTCATTGAGTGTCAATGAAATATGAATTTTTTCAATGAAATTAAATGATTTTAATTGAAGACAATGTATTCACGAATAAGGTTCTGTGAGTCAAATATGATTCATGTGGGACATTCTGTTTTCATTTATCAAAAAAAAACAAGGAGATTGAGCTTTACCGAATTGGATGTAAGGTAGTTATAGAAACCATTTGATACACCAACCACTTGCAGTTTAATTTCTCTAAGAAAAAGAAAGCAACGGGAGTCGTTCTTGTAAGTGTAATGAGTCAACCCAGCTCTTAAAATTGGAATGCGTTGAGGAGGTTCATATTTAGCAACATGATAATTTTTATAAACTTCTATCGTCTTTGGTGAATCACGGGAACCCACATTAATTCTAAATGACATTTCTGACATTCCTTTTGGAACACACCCTGCACACAACAGCTGTTTGACGCGACTATGATTTGACATTTTCAATTATTTGTTTTGTTTTTAAATACATCCTTTAAATTTTAATTTATTATTGAAAAAAGTCGGTACAGAATATTTAAAAATACATCACTGCACATTTGCACAAAAATTGCTTTCTTCTTCGCTTTTTGTAGGCCACGAACGGTGTACCACAAAAAAGCGTGTGCCGTGAAATTCCACCAAAAAAATTTTCAAATCAGTCCAGACATTTCGAGTTTTGTTAGACAGAGAGCAATTTGTTGTTATGTATGTAAGAACGGCAAAACAACACAACGTAAATTTATGAGACACAGTGAGTGCATAACGAAGAAATGAAGGGGTAGGAAAGGAGGTGTCGGTGTACATTGGTCTTGAATTCTTGATCATTCTAATGATTGGGAAAAACAGAGTGTGGAAGATAGTTCCACATTCGCGTAGTAGCTTAAAAATGATTCTCTATACTTGAAAGTACGTCCGAAGTTGTGCTCGAGACACAAAGGTGGTCAGTGATGCACATACCGAGAACTATCGAATGTCGGTCCATGTGGAGTTCCACGGCATGGCAACTTCTTCAAATAATAGACAGTTCGAATGCAACTGCTAGCGGTTTCTTAAATCCCACATGTACCGTAGACGTTAACGATAAAACAGAGTATGACACGAAGCATTCACGACGTCCGAAAGAAGGATGTGAGTCCTAAGTATAACGAAGAAGGGATACATTTATAGCCGAAATGCAATTTATTGGATAGAAAGAGCAAGATGCCAGATCTATCAAAGTGACCTTGTGAAAAGTCAGACTGCGAACAAACCTACTTTTGGTCCTTGAGAAATCTGATGTAAGATGTGTTCAACTGTTCGTGAATAAGCCATAGAAAGACAGGGACGTTGTTGCATCGGATGAATTGGAGGAGAAGAAGATTCGCCTTTTTTGGGATTGACTGGACAAATGCTGTTTTCCAACTGCTCGCAATGAGCCCAGAAGAAAAGGACAGATGGAAAAGCTTACGCAAAGGTTTTGCCAGAGTGGAAGAACAGCGAGGACGTTAAGAAAATGCGACATTAAAACGACGATTTTCTGAAAAAAACATTTATAAACACATTCTTCTCCTTGATTCTCATTAAGTGAGCAACATCAACATTTTTATATATATAAAATGGATGCATGTTTGTTTGTTTGTATGTCCTTTATGGACTTCGAAATGGCCCAACAGCTGTTTGTGAAATTTTCATGGATAACACTGTTCTATTCAGTGTTGGTTTTTGTGAAAAAATTTCGCTTGGAATTTTTTGTTTCAAAATGGGTTTTCGAATGGAAAATAGAAGGTTCTTGGTGAAAAACTTGGAAAATAATGTAGTAAATGTAGAAAGTTAATTTTAAAGCTTGGAAAAATTCAGAGTTGTAGTTTTCTCTCTTTCAATTGGATTCAAGCAAACGATATTGCATTTTAACAATATCTGTGCTAATTATTATTATTCTGGAGTCGCTCTGAAGGTCGGTGAGACGAGGTTCGCAGGGTCGGCTAGTTTAAAATAAATTTATTTCCTCCCGTTTAGTAGGCTTTCGTAATATACCCAGGCTAGCGACTGTTTCCTAAATGTTTTGCCTCAAGTACTAACAAATTTGTTCGTCTGGTTTTAACTGGAGGTTCAAAAGAATAAACAGATGAGAACAGAAGATAAACTGCATTTCTACTTTATTTCACATGCGAGAACGAAACATGAACACAAAAATATTATTTCCTCGAAATTCCGTTAGAATATCCTCACAAATCATTGTTGAACAAATACCAAAAATAATCATTTCTTGACTTTAATATCATGCCAACGCTTAAAAGCAGAAAAATACCATCCAAAACCTAGGAAACACCACAATTTCTCTAAGACCCCAACAGCCAGAAGGCGTACGAGAAGTTTACACATAAAAAAACACTAAATTACATTTCCAACTACCAGAAAACATTTCAGTTTTGGTGGGAGAAATTATTCCAAAACTCCCAAGGCAAAGTTTTGTGTATTCCTCGAGGTGTATTTGATTGTTTCCTCTCGGTGTTTATAACTTTAAGTTTCATTTCGTTTCATTTAATTTGATTTAAAATTTCATTATTTGAACTTGTTTTAAACATCTTTCAGTGGAATGTGAGGAAAATAGAAATGAGATTGAATTTTTAATTTCAAGATGACTTACCTTCGTGCATATGTACTAATGTATCTAGTAAATATATTAAATCACATAGGTAGTCTAGAATATACCACATTGGCGAAGCGCTGCGATTTATTTCCCAGAAAACGGCTCGTCCCATTACGAAGATAATATTGTACAAAACTGCTACCGAAACCACGAACAGCCACTAGAGAAAATGTAGAAGGAAGAAAAAATGTAGTTTCATGAAAAAGGAAATGTTAAAAGTGGTTCTTAAGATGTTAGTTTTTGTTCAAGATTCATCTTGAAAGTTTTACGTTTATCAAAAGAAATATAAAAGATTTTTATGCAACATGAACCGCTAAGTGAATTTCAGTGCTTTGTGAAGATGTAAATTGCTTATTATTCTCATTCCTCGGAGTAATTGGAGGTTAAATTTTGAAGAGGTTGAACGGGTGGGTACCGCTCTTAATCCATTTAAAAGAGAGAAGTACAGTTTTAAGTTTTTCATGGCTTAAATTGTTACTGGCAACGTATCAACGATAAATTGATGATTTTATATTGACGAGGTTTTGGTTTTATAAATTTTATATGCAATTTTAAATGCGAACCTGGATTTGACAGAAACCAAGAAGAAATCAACCGCAATATAAATAAGGGGTCCGCGAGAGAGGGCTTTTCCACTCAATTGCTTTCTTAGCCCCAAAAAAACAGTGATTAGCAGGAGTTATTCTTCGTCTGATCTCGGCGCTGGTGTTTATAGCGGAGCCTAGGTAGACAAACTCCTCTACTACCTCGAAGTTGTATGCGTCTATTGTGACGTCCTGTCCGAGCCGTCGTCGTCGGTGTTGGGTGTCTTTCCTCGAAGACAGCATATACTTAATTTTCCCTCACCGCATTTTTGCGCTTCTGTCTCCTATTCTCACAAGGGCGCCATTGACATCACGCTGTGTTTTTCCCATTATATCAATATCATCGCGTACGCGAGAAGTTGAACAGATTTTTGAAGATAGTGCCTTGGTGTTGACGTTGGAGTTCTGCACTATCTTCTCTAGAACGATCTTGAAGCATCGGTTCTTCCTCGATGACCTTGAGCAGCTGTTTAACCTTTTCGGTAAAACTCCGAACTTCATTCCTGCTGTTGGCTCTCTCAACATCCTCGATCTGACGCTTCTCATGCTCTCTCTTTTTTCTCCTGAGAAGCCGGCGTTCCTCTCTCCTCTTTCGCTCGTAGAGCTCACGAGCAGCTCTTGTCCTTCTATGCAGCGCCGCTTTGTATGCCTCCTGCTTGGCTGCATGGGCCTGTCTGCATTCTTCGTCAACCAGGGTTTCGTTTTGGTGGCTGTGTGAAACCCAGCACATTAGAGGCGGCATCTCTAACTGCTTTCCGGTTTTCGATACTTTCACCAATGGCTTCACGAATATTGTCCTTTAAAGCGTCAATTGTCTCTGGCTTGTCGGCGTAACACTTATCTTCTACGGCACCCAAAAAAGCCACGTGTAAATCGCAGTTTTTGCCCAAATGCACATTTGCTGTTTAATACCCGCCAAGATCAAAATGAGCAAGATGTTTTTTTTTTGGCAAATTCGGATCTTCTCTAAGTTCTTCGCAGGCCACTTAGCGAAGCGAAAACGCATTGGATGGCAGTGGCTTCAACTCCTGAACCAAAAGGACTTTGTGGCGTCATACCAGTCTGTATTCAAAATTCTTGTCAATAAAGTCTCCGAAATGTTCAATTGTTGAGAACAACGGTGAATTGATGTTGATGGCGCTTCATGCACACTTTCTGCCACAGCAGCAATATTCTAGGGTTTACGCACTGTTTTTGGCTTTTCACGCTTTGGTCTATCGATGAGGATGCCAGTTACTTTCACAAGATTAAGAAGAAACGGAGCTGACACTGCTTCTCTTATTCCAAAATTTGTACGCAATTTTCGAACGCATTCTGCAACATTACCATGATTTTCAAAGCAATATCGCAATATTTCGCAGCGTTATTCAAGTCTATAAACTACCACATTGGTTTAGCGGAAGGATGAAACTAATTATCTGTCAAATCAGACATGAGCTATGTATTACCATTCACGAAATAAGCACTAGTTGAAAAAAAAACGTTAGATGGCGGACCCTTTATAAATACGTTTGTAGTCAAAACGGAGCCCTGCGGTATACCAGCATTTAAATTTTGCTTTTCAGGGTAAGGTATATTCGTCATTGAAAAATATGTCTGCCCGCACATATGATGGGGTTTATGTACAAGCTGTTGATATTGGTTCAAGAATTTTAAGGAATTTAGAGGCTGCGATATTTTACACTACACTATCGGCGCAAGTTTCTCAAGTTTATTCGTTGCCAATTTTTTTTCCTACTACGAAAATTTAAACACAAACTTCTCAAACTACACTCTATATAAAAAGATTTATACAAATCTTAAAAAAACTCTCAAATTCAAACAGAACCTTACTCACTCTGTAATGTGACGGCAGCGATGGATCCACCGACAATCGATTGCATAACCAACTTTTGCCAGTTATTTCCGGAACATCAGCATTGGCGGATTTTCCAATTTTTTCGGCATTATTAGCGGTTGAAAATTTATCCAAAAACCAATCGGGCGGTTTGGTGCGACTTCGTTTCGTTATCCTGTGTCGCAGTGCGTTGAGAGTTCGACGCAGGGCAGATGGTTTGGTTTCTTTTGTTTGGTCCTGCAAAGAAAACGAAAAATAAAACACAAATTAACTATCATTATTTTTGGTTGTTTGATATAAATTGAAATTATCCCACGCAAATAAAGGTATTTCGTTTCTGTGACCCCAAGTCCAGCCACCTATACCCAAATTGTCATGTTAGTTGAATACCTCATTTGAATACCTTGAATTTTATCTTATTTCCAGCAATTAAATAACGTTCAACTAACAATTCATTCTGTTGTCAACCGTAATGTGTTTTTCTTCACCTACTCGTTGCTTTCAATTTAATTAAGAGGAGAGCTGATGGACAAAAGAAAAATAGGAGAGTTCTATATTGTTCTCGGGAATGCGGGCTTTGCTTTTAATTGTTTTTATTTCTTTTTTTTCAAGGACACCAGTTGAAACAGACCTTTAATGAGTTTTCAACTACTTTGGACAGGGTGTTATAAAAGGAAGCTCAGAAGTTACGATAAGTGTCAAGCGAACAGGAAAATAGGTCTAAGTTGACAAAACCACTATTTTCTGAGACACCCTGTCTTTTTTTTAGCTGAATGTTGGCTCGTGTGACGTTGACCTTAAGATGCTCTTTGTTCCCCAGAGGAATTCACTCTTATTCTGTCCACTTAATTAGTGCGGTGCGTGTTGCCTGTACAAGGACTAATATCAACTTCCATTCCAGCCATCATCGTCGTCGTTCGTCTCGTCATCATCAAGGCGAGAACAATATTAATTTCCAAACGCAACCATTAATCCTTTAAAGTGTCCTGCTGCCCGCGCAATCAATCAGTCGCAGAGTCAGCTTTCACGTACCGTATCGTGTTGTCGGCGGTGTGTCGGTCGTCGTCGTCAAGTCTATATCTCCATCGATATAGACTCTCAAACAAACGTTATATCCTTTCTCATGTGCCAAAAGCAGGATGGACTAAGACAAAAAGCTCATTTTCATTGTTATCCCCATTTCAACGTCACTTTCATTCCTGTTGAGTGGCATGGTCAGGGCATGCAAGGTCTTCCTTTTATAAAGTAAATATTAGATATTCAAAGTTGTTGGAAAGTGCTTTTCACTGCGACTCAGATCGTTTGGGTCATCTGCAATATTGTCTAAAAAAACGTCCAATGTGTCCGAAGGTCAAATAAACGAACACACATGCATGCATCTGCATTACTTTACATCTTCAATTAATTGCGAATAATCCGGGTTTGAATGTGATTTATTAATGTCAGAGAAGCTTTATCAGGAACTCTTTTTTCTTATCTTTTCTCTAGGGGTGATGAATACGGAACAGGGTTTTTTTGGGATGCACTTTAATCTGCATCAAAATTAAATTCAAAAATGCTTCCTTTTATGGGACACAGAGGATATCCTTTTGTGTGCTTTGTCAGTGTAAACCGGACGACCGACATGGCATAATCATAGCATGGATTTGTGACTGTGACACCAGCTTTGGCTTATCTGCTTAATGTAAAAAGGATGAAAGGGCCCAACACGGTTGGACTGCCGAAAATCTGTGTTCTTTTAATGGAGTTGGGGATTTATATCTTTTTGTTGATTGTGTGGTGAAGGACGATTATGTTTGCAAGACAATTAGTATTCGTTGTCACTCAATTGCTTGTATAAAACTTTTGGACAGTTGGTTACGTCTCCTTAATGCAGTTATATCGAATTGCGAGTCCTTACGCAGATAAATGGATATAGTGGAATTACTGATCCGCGGAAAGTTTAGCAAACAGTGATTTACCGGTGGTTTTAATTTTCGGAAAGCGAGGGAGAGATTGAAGAGGGTTTTATCAACTGAACGATTTTTAAGAAAAATGCACATTAAACTGTCTGAACCAATGGCAAAACTCATATCTTCACTTGATGACCAATGCTTAGGTTAATCATGGGTTAGTCAGGATTGAATCATAAATGTCTCATTTAAATAGAATGATTGACCCTGCACAGAAAGGGTGCAAACACATAATGGCTGTAGTTATAGGTCAAAAGAACTCGAAGTTCCTTTGGGCTCTGTATTTGGACCTGTTGTTTTCTTGATGTAACAATTCATTGTTAATAATAAATGACGAATGTCAAACTTTTTTGTGCGTTAAACTGAAATAATGGAAACAAATGTCAGAGTTTGGGAAACATGTAATTTTTGTGTGCAGTTTATTTTGCCTTAAATAAAGGATTTGCATAAACTACAAGCCTAGGTAAGAGAAATAAACATAAATATAAAAAAATCGAGTTTTTGAAAATGTTCCTTATTTATCTGACGGGACTTGTTTGCAAAATATTTGTGGTAAAATGTCAAATGGATATACCGTCTGACTATATATTTGCATAGACCTTAAGAAGGTTTTGAAAAAGAATGGAAAGGTTATTATTAGAGGAACTGGAACATTTAAGCCCATGCGTTTAAACTTGTCAGCTACAACAAAATTTGAAATGTATAAGTGGTATCATCTTCAGAAATAGTTGTGACCCATTTAGAACTGATATTTCTTGCTGTTTGATATAATGTTCTAGTATGTCATACGGTTTTTTGTGTTATCAACTTGGCTTACTCATCGACGACTGTTTGGGTTGCAAAAAATACAAGATTCAATGATTCAAAAATCGTGAGGTCCACAAAGAAAAAGTTAAAAAAAAACGTATAGAATTAAAATAATCAATAAAAAAAACACGTTACGTAGTCTTTGTATAAGGAACAGCTAGTACTACCAAGATTGGTTTCTGCTTGGTTTGACAGATCTTCACACACAATACAAACTTATGTAAGAAAAACTGTTTCTGTGAAAAATTCTAAAGATGACACCACCATCGTTTTCCATCTTGAGACCCAAATAGATATACAAAGCCCGTAGTAGAATATGAAATAGATTTGTTGCTTAGTTTCACTCACTACTTTTGTACGAGTAAAGCGTTTGTCATCCTCATCGTATTTTGAGGGAACGTTGGGGTAGTGACACATAAAGGAGTTTTAAGTAGTTTGTATAAATTCGACCAAGCCGCTTATGAGATATGGCCAGGATAGTGGGTAGTGGAGTTGCGAGGTAGTGGGGTGACGGGTAGCGTGTAGAAGCAGCGGGTAACGGGTACCGGAGGGTAGTAGGGCAGTGGAAAAAATTTAGCGGGTAGTGTGGTAGCGAGGTGCAAAAGTCTTAGGGTCTTAAGTTAAGGTCTTTTGAGAGAATGTTTGGGTAGTGGCGTAAATGGGTTTCTAAGTATTTTGTACAAATTGACCAAGTCGTTAATGACATATGAGCAGGGTAGTGGCGTAAAACAAGGAAGCAGAGTAACAGGAAGCGGGAGTATGTAGAGGGTAACAGGGTAGCGTAAGCGTATAAGGTAACGGAGTACGGGGGTACCGGGTAACGGATGGCAGCTTAGGTCTTTTATTTATAGCATTTGCAAGCACAATCAATAAAGCTCAAGGTCAATCTTTAGAATTGTGTGGATGCAACGGATAGTCTTTATATCTACGCAGACAGCAGAAAACAAAAAATATTGTATATCCACAAGTATTGCAAAACTAAACTTATATGAAATTTATTATATGTAAAGCGTGGCAGGGTACAGCTAGTATGTATATAAAAATGAATGTATGTTTATTTATTTTTATGTTCGGTATGGCCAAACAGATATTTATGAAATGTCCTTAGTTAATACAGTTGGTGTATTCAGGGATGGTTCCTAGGAAATAAACTATGCGGAAAACTGGAAAAATCAAACAAATATCGAAAGCAATTTGTCCATTTCGAGACTCTCCCTTTTTTGCACTATTTTTGAGATCTGTGAAGTTCCTTCCGGTGGCAAGAAACCTTAGCGTTACCGGATGTCGGTCTCTTGATTATAGTTCTAGGATAAGTACAATTTTTTAAGTTAACGGAGTGACTATTTCAGCGTTATTTTTATGGCTCATTCGGAAATAGTTTTTGTAGTCTTTTGCTTCCGAGGGCTGAATTTCTCGAACCAAATTGCAATTAGATAAAATTTTTCGGTTTAAAATCTATTTTTTCCCTAACTTTTTTCTTTAATGATTGACTTACGAGTTATTTTTGTATCATCCATTCTTATTTCTTTATACTCACATTTAATTTATTTTGTTTTAAGTCACTACACTTCAGTAATCTAAAAAAGTTGATTGCAAAATGGACCAATAAAATTTAAAAAATTATTCCATTGAAATGATAGTGAGAAGCATGAAATGATATGTGCAAAAATAATGGTTTTGGAATTATGAAAATAAAATGATAGAATGTACCCAACTTTAAGCATGTATCTTTGAGGCAACTTAAAAGCTTTCGTTGATGGCTTTGGTTTTGCTGATGAAATTTTAGATTATTAAGTACATATTTGATTTGCCCAGCAAACACTTATTGTAGGTTCCTAAACTAAGGCAACTTATTTTTCTCCAACTTGACAAAACAGAATCGATCTCAATTTTCCTGCTTTCGATTTCACGTGTATTTTCATTATTTCATTTCCATTTCACTTCATTTCTTACTAAATTAACTGCAGTGTAAAATGCTTTAATAAAAGAAAATGTCAATGAATTTAAAAATCTGGGACTAACTGTTGAGTTTTTATGGGCAAACTGATAATTTGAGATAGTATCATCGTTCCACAGTTAGAAGTAATGTCAATTGACTCAGTTAAATTTGTTCCACTGTTTGCAGTTATTAAATATTTTCTATGGCGTCCTCAATATCGAACTGCTTTTTGAGGTGGATTTAATGTAGAAAACCGAACACCTCTCTCCTGCTTTTGTTTTCTCCGACCATTTGAACAGTTTAATATATATACGGCTTTAAACTTCTAATGTTCGCCAACGACAATTGATTGGTGGTCATGTATTGTGAGTAAAATTTTTGAATCAACTACTCATATCAGTATTTCGTACAACAGCTTTTGCTTTACAGAAGTGTTTGTCGGAACTTACTCCCATTTTTCATCAATTTCAGCTTACAAAACCTTTTGGGACTATGACTCATTATTTCTAAATTCTTTCATCTGGTAATTTAGTGAAATTCTTGTGTACCTACTAGTAAAATTTTGTGACTGTAAACTACATCCTGGTTTGGGTGTATACATTTATAACATTAATTTATTTATTTTCAGAAACAATGTCAATAATTTACTTCTATTTAGAGTAATTCAAAGATTGTTCGAAATTATGAAAATATACAAAAATAAGAAATAAAACCATATAACTTTTAAAAATGTACAAAAACAATAATAATATGAAAAAAAAACTTACGGAGTCAATGCCAGTGATTGCAGCAATATCAATTGACTGCACCATTTTCTTCGATCCAAGTTATCCACGATGTTTAATTTTGACTTTCACTTAAGTTGTTAAATTTCACTTTTGTCGATTTATTTTGATTAATGTTTTTCTTTAAGATTTCTAAAAACAAAATTCATAGTAACAAAGTTATAGTTTTTTTTCGGTAAAAAGACCACCGCAGCTTTTAACGAAATTTGTGCATAAAAATCCACCTTAGATTTAGACTATCCTATCAACTCTTCTCGTATGCATTTGGCACATCATACTCAATCTTCTTAAAAAAAATCTGATCACTGATTAAAAAAAAAAAAAACATAATTTACGTAAATCAATACGAAAATAATATTTTTTAATGTCAAATAAAAATAAACTACAACATGAAAATGTTAACGAATGACAAACTTAACACACGAGACACGAAAGATGTACGCTGACTCTTTGGCTTGTCAAATTTCATTCGAGGTCTCGTTCAACATGTTTATTGCACTCACGTTTTTTTATTTTGTAAGTTTCTGATTAAAATAATGTTTACTTCAATTGAATTCTTGAAATAACAACGTAATCAGATATGAAGTAAAATTAATTTGTTTACAATTTACGTCTATTGATTACAAACTATGTTCTTCTTCATTCTGCAAGGTTCTTAGATCGAAACAAAATTAATGATGCAACATGACTTTAATGTGGGCATTTGTCTTGATTCCTAAAAACCTTCAAAATAAAACAAATGTTCTATGCAAAATATTGTTAAACAATTTTTATGACCATCATGCCTACTGATGACAACTGCGTTCAATGACATGAAATAAAAAATAGAGTGTCATGCACATGAGACGATAATTAATTTTCTGCACACATAACTGCTTCACATTCGACTAAATACTGTCATTAAAAGTCTCTTAACTTCTTTTCTTCCAATTCCAATATCAATTATCCTTCAATTACTAGCAGACGGTGAATGGATGGCGGGGCAACAACTCCTCCCATAAATAGTATATTGCCTCCAACATAATCAACAGTGCTAACATACTAATTAAATGACTACTAGCTTCCGACTAACTAATTAAAAATAAGCAAAAAAAAAACACTAAAGGTGAGGGTGCCACTATGAGTTGAGTAAAATATTGATTGTCAAGACCGACCCGCTCTGCTTTGCATTTAGAGCTTTGCTCATAACCATAGAAAAATTCATTTTGACAATTCCAAAGAAAACCCTCATAAATTAAGCTCGGACGAGAAAGAGAGTGAGAGAGAAATGTGGGAGAAATGTCTGTAAATGTCAGTATAAGCCAGAATGATGGATATCGAGCAATTACTTGGCCATCTGTCACTTTTACAAGACCTGTCCGACGGCATTATTTCAATTGGCTTGTGTGCTTGACACTTTCCTTGAATAGTCGGATTTTTTGGCAACTCAGATAAAAAAAAACACACACACTCTTATCTATTTGTCTACAAATTAGGAGACAGAAAAATTAAAGGGAAAATATTATTCATTGAATTTTACACCAAATTCATAGTCAATTAAAAATTCAAATTACAAATTAATTGCACACGTTGGCGAACTGGTGGTACGTTTTTTTTTTTCTAAGCTGGGTGGCTTAGGCTCAGGTTTTGATAATAAATAAGCACTCTTCTGTGTCTACGCATTTCAAATGGATGGTGGCGGTGACGGACGATAATGATAATTAAAAATATTTAAATACTGGTTAATTGGTCGTCTGTAAAATTTATTTGCTTACAAAAAAGGTTAAATTCATCATCAGCATTCGCAGCTTGATGTTTGCCATTAAAAGTGCTACGTTCGTAGGTATCTCAAAGCTCGCAAGTTTTGTTGTCTTGTTTGCCTTGTTGTTGGCACAGTGGGGGAGGGGGTGTTTTGTTTGTATTTTTGGTAGTTTTTTTTTCCTGATGGAGGAGTTTTTTGGGTGGAGAAAACATTAAATATGGAGACTTGTTTTGATGACGGATTTTGCAAAGTTCCTCTTCTTTTCAGTTAATGGTTTTCAACAAAACTGATAAGGAAATTGAAAGTGGTTGTGGTTGTGTTCAGGGTGTCAAATCATTTACCTCCGATGTAGCCATTTACAAAAGAAGGTCCCTAGTTGATGCAAGAGATATCAGCAGCAATCGAAGAAATACGATACGACGGCTCTGACCAACAAAAATTAAAAGACTACAACAAACCAAATCAATGGCTGTGTATGCATCAATGCGGATTGGTAGTTGGCATACTCGAATCAGGAACAATTGACTCTGATTGTAGCATCAGGCTGATGGCCCATCATAATATTCGGAATTGTACAATGTACGTGCACTATCATAACAAAGCGAATAATGGCGCTGACTCCGTTACGTTATTTCGGATTGAACTTTGGCTGATCATTTTACTAAATTTAATAATCGTTCTTTGAACGACATTTTTCTCGAAAGTTAAATTTTTTTAGAAATAAAACCAAAAATTGAAGCGCAAAAGAGGTCAAATTTAAATGAAATCTCCAGCGGCAAGCTGAGAAAACATTTCAACTTTTCCCACGTTACGTTTATGTTACGGGGTTCTCGCTATTGTGATGACTATCTGTCAAATCGAAGGCTTTGTGTTAGGTTTTTAGCAATTTATGTGCTTCAATTTTATTCAAATTCGCTCAGCTGCAAACTTTGAAAGAAACTTGACGGAAATAGGCATATAGCTCATTGCGTGACATTTCTTTCCGTAAAACGTATTGAAGACCCTTCAAAATAACGTGACTCCCACATGTTTAAATCAAAATGACAATAGACAAACATTTGGAGAGACAGCGTTGTCTTGGACGCTGGACATCCATATATAAGACATAAGTCAGTCAGCTGTCTATCACAGCAAGAGATCTTCGATCGTCTTTAAAACATTTTCCTGAGCAGATGACCGACTGTTTGAAGAAGTTGAAAATGATTTGATTTGCCAATGCATCAGCTCATCTACGTTATATGGTTAGAATTAAATGTTTATTCGCATCAACAGGGCTCTCAGCAATGTGCTTTACTCACTAACCACCGATCGCTTTAAAATTCATTCCCCAACAGCTCTTTCAACAGAGGAACTATCTTTCAAAATGTTTAAATTGTCATTCGCCAATAGCAGCAAGTTCGTTTTTGAACCTCGACAAGGTTCAATATCGACCAAGACATATCCTAATCTCTAATCAAAAGGTTACCGAGAGGTTTTTGCAATGTTTTTCCTTTTCTAAGATTATAATCGTTATTTCCATGATAATTAGGCATCATTTTATGACCAGCCTTGCATTGTTTCTAAGTATTCCAAAAACTACTCTAATCCAATGTTTTCACAAAAAAATCACCGAACTTCTGACCCAATTCACAAAACACCTGACCATCGTCCTCGCTCGACAAACATTATCATTATTTGCGGAATTGCAAATAAGGCAAATGCTTTGCTTAAAGCTTCATTACTGCTCCAATTTCATTATCAAAACAAAACAATCTGATGCCAATCTACTCGGTGTACCTCCTCGGCCCCTTTTTCAATTTTCATGCGAATCCAAACTTTATTGAATTCATGAAGGTAAATCCAGCACGTGCAAATGAATATTCACGCAAATCCATCGTATTGGAAATTTTGGTTGATACATCTACCCGCAGAGTGCAGATTGCTTTCTGAAAATAATGTTTTCAATTTTTGCGCAAAAACCAAATAACAAAAACATCAACAAACCGCACCAGAGACCCCTATAACTGGGGAACATGGTATGCATTTTAAGAAATCACATCGCTCATCGTTCCGTTATCTCTGAACTTCTAGTCCATTTAATTTCTATGTATTTTTTCGTGAGACTCTACCCAAACCCCATCAGCGCAAAGCAATCTGCGAAACCAACAACATTGGACGGAACTTTGGAGTTTGGAGACCTCATGATAACGAAAAACCCCTTTTTCGAATGGCATTTTGGATTTGGAATGTTTTGTACGCGTTTAGCGTTCATAAACATCGCATCGTCGTTGTCGTCTTCGTCGGCCGGTGTGGCGATGAACGTTCGATGATAAAACAATCGATGGTGAGTGGGGTCGTTTTGTACCGCACGCCAGCCCGCCCGCAGTTACTGCTGATGCTTTTCGATGGAAAATTAATATTCTAGAAGAGTGGAGGATATTGCGAGTATCGAACCAATACCGAAGGGCAATGGAATAGTTGATTTATTGCATTTCCCTCCCCCCGCTAAATAGCCCATCACGAACACTATAAGTTTCGTTTCGTTTGCATTGCGTTTGATTGTTAAGACTTTAGAGGAAGTGCTCCGCTGGTGGAACACGACAAAACACCGTCCAAGACTACGACGGACACGTTACCAGTAGTTTCAACTGTGTTAGCTTTTGGAAGGGGGAAGCGTTTTGAAAAAAAAATAGTTTTGATGACCTTGAACATTAAGATGGCGGTAATCGATTCATCGTGTTGTTTAATTTCATTTTTTTTTTAGTGAGAAAATTGAATTTCTTGACGTTTGTCAATTGTTGTGAAATTTGGAGTAAAACCAATTTGACGGCAACCAAATTCAAGGTCGGTTTGCAAAAAATAAAATAAAAACAAAAAAGTGTGCGATGAACACCTGCATCGGCAGCGAAATATTGCGTGTTGATTTGGTTGAAGGAAGTACTTTGCCTTTGGGCCTTTAATTGTTTCTCGCTCCTTATGTACGATTACGACTTCAAGTACGAGTTCGCCGTAGGTCAAGAAAGTTGTTTCATGGCCAGTGAGGTCATAATGTTGAAGGTCTAAAAGTGACGTACATAAGTTCAATAAATTCACAATTGAACTAAGAATTTAGAAGAACTTTTTGTGTACAAAAACACAACAGAGCCAATTACTCACTCTTAATATTTTATATTTAACTTTCCCAGAATAAAAAAATCCCTAAAAAGTCCAAATACCACCCAAACAAATTCAACATCTTAAAATTATTAAAACCATCCATCATTCCAAAAAGCAAGCAGGAAATAACCTTACCCAAAGCGATAAAAAAAGATTTTATCAAATGACCAAATAACCTTTTTTCTCCCTTCACCTTTTGCACCTCATTATGGAGCCTAGTCCAATGAAAAATCTTTATCCTTTCTACCTATACCCACCTATCGAACAAATCAAAAAATTCTACGTGACTGCAAATGTAAATAAGGCAACAATAAAGACGAATAAAAAATATTTAGAATTTCCTAAATATCACAACAAACCTAAGGGAAGTTGAAAAAAAGTCCCTAAAACACTTTTCTCATAAAAAAAGGACCTCCCAGAGCATCACTCACTAAACGAGAAGAATATAATATGAAAAAAAAGGAAATAGGTACACAGGCAATCTTCTTAACCGGATTACAAGGGTCTCACTTATTTTTATCACACTTAATTCAACCCCAACCCAAAAGTGTTATGGCTCCCCTTTTCAGGCAGCAGTCAAACGTCAAACTAACAACCGTTTGTGAAAAGCCTTTTACAGCTTCTTAGAAAACGAAAAAAAAACTTTCTCCTGCTCCTAAATGAGGGCGGCAAACAAAACAAAGCATAAACATAAATTTTTCCGAGTATTCCAAAATCACAGGACGAAAAGCAGGTCATAAAGTGAGTGTTTGCTGCACTCGTACTCCTTCCGGAAACAACTCAGGCTCACACTTGAACTCCTCGACATTTTGACAACATACTTACGAGTACATTCATATTCTTTGAGCTTGTTTTTTTTTTTTGATATTTTCATTATTATTGTTGTTTACTGTTCTCGTTTGGCATTTGACCAATTTGCCTGACGCTCGAGGACAAGTTGCGTTGGAGCTAAATTTTCATAACACACACCTTGCATCACATACTAACATACATATGTGAATGTGAATAAAATTGAGGATTTTCGAAAGTATTTACGTGTACTGTTTGCAGAGCTAGTGGCTGTTAAAAATATCAGGGCAGATGGGGAGAACAGAATACAGAATGTTCGTTCATTCAGGACGCGTGTTTCGATGAGTTTCGAAAGAGAAAAACGGAAAACCCCCGGGGCATGTTCTGTTCAACTGAATGAGATTTTGAAACTAAAGCTCGTTCGTAAACTTGTTTTGAATTGAATTCGAATGTATTCAGACATTTGATGGGATTTATTTTCAGACAGAAATGAAACACGACCGCATAGTGTTGTTGGTTTTTTTGATTCGTTTCTCAGGTAAGACAGTCTGTTCCTCTTGGTAGAGTTACTGTTTCTATTGAAATTTATTTAAGTTTTGTGGTTTTCTGTGTGTGTATTTTGGATACGCCTTGTGAGTTTGCAGATTGTACGTGCCATGGGTGTTGAATGCCAGACAAAAATCATGGAGACGTTCTATGAATTATTTAATTAAGTGAAAAGGATTTATTTAAGGATATGAAAAGAGGAGTGGGTGTCGTGAGGATGTTGTCCATGAAGTTCATGGTTGATGTCGGCTTTTGTTATTAAAATTCATTCGAAAGGGATGTTTTGAATACAATTTTGAATTTGTCATTATATTTTGGAAAGGAGGAAGTTCTTTTATTTTCTCTGGAATTCGACCAACATTTTCATACAAAATTGGACATAAAATGAATTGAAGAGGGACCAAACTTAAAAAATTATTTTCTCAGAAAAATATTATTTCAATATTGTAAACCTTAGGTACATAATTTGTCTTGTTTTAAGAAAGAATTTTCTTTTCTCCAAGAAACTCAAAATTATTTTGAATTTTGAAAACAATTCCCCTAAAATTACAAATTCGCATTAATGTTGCCTGAACTTTTGAAAAAATATAAACTTCTTTTCATTATTATTCATTACACGTGGCACTCATCAAATTTGCTTGCATCGGAACAATGTTTTTAATAGAAGCATTTACAAACTGTATCCGGATAATTTTGTGTAATAAATAAAACAGTGCTTTTAAGCAAAACTTTTTTTTTAACTAAGAGTCTCGGGCCAAGAACAACACCCGACGACACAGGCTCTTCGAAACAGTAAAGGAAACCGTGTCACTGAAGCATAGGGAATTGCAAATGTTTTCAAGCAGCACTTCCAACAGCTGCTGAATGCGCATAATGTCGAACGAGCCAAAAGCGAAAGAGAAGCAAGACCCGTCAATGAAGACTGAAGACTGAAGAAATAACAAGTCCGCCGGGTCGGATGACCTACCAGATCATCAACAAAAAGTGGGAGGAAGAATGCATGTCCACTGACTGGTCGATAAGCTCCATATGCCCCATCTACAAAAAAGGCGTTCCTATGTCATCTAAATGTTGCATACAAGATCCTATCCAACGTACTCGAAATTGGCACGTACCAGTGTGTCTTTTAGGCCAGGCAGAACAACGATAGACACTGAGGCAAATCCTGGAAAAGACCTTCGAATTTCAAGTCGAAGCCCACCATCGTTTTCGTCGACTTCAAAGCGTCATATGATAAGCATCCACCGACAAGGGCTTATGATGGCGATGTCTGAATTCGGCATTCCGAAAAAACTGATCCAACTATGCCGCATGATGCTTAACAATACGCAATGCAGAGTGCAAATGGGTAACAGCTCATCCGAGTTGTTTCAAACATGCGCAGGGCTTAGACAAGGAGAATCGCTGTCGTGTGATTTCTTCAACATAATCCTAGAGAAGATAGTGCGCAAGGTAGGTATGTGAGCACAGAAAAAACTACCATCAACAAATCCACCCAGCTCTTAAGCTATGCGGACGACGCGACATGGGCATCATCCAAGGGAGCTTTGCTTGAGGGCCCAACAGCGATTGAAGAACAGGAACAAACATCAATCCCATAAACGACATCTTAGTGGAGTTCCAAAGAAGAAGTTGTTTGGCAAAACAACTGGATGCAAAACTCCTCACTCGAAAGACAAACTGTTTGCTACAAAAAAACTTTGATTTTACCACTCTTACTCTACGGCGCCGACTGTTGGACGATAAGTTATGAAGAGGAATTGATACTGGCACTTTCGAAAGAAAAATTCTTCGACAGATGTTTGGTCCCGTATGTGACGATGGCGAATGGAGAAGAAGGTTCAACCGCGAACTGTACGAGCTGTAGCAAGATGTGGATGTAGTCCATAAAGCGAAGAAAAGACAACTACATTGGCTTGACCATATCGAGCGAATGGAGGACAACGCTCCAGCAAAGAAAGTCTTCTCATTGCAGCCCCCAGGTTCGAGACCACAAGGAAGACCGAACCTACGGTACAAGGACCAAGTGTCTGCGGATACCGAATTGCTTGAAGTCAGCGACTGGAGAGTGGATGCGAGGCACCGTTCCCGATGGAAGGCTGCAGTATCTTAGGCTGAGATCCTTTATGGATTGTCAGCCGGTTAAGTAAGTATGTAAGTAAATGATTAAGGTAACAAACAACTTCAACAGGTCGCGGCAGATGTTAAGGTTTCAAAATTACATTAAAGGAGGAAGCTTCAGTTGTCATAATATTTTTGAGTCATCAAGAATGACCCGAGTGACACAATGCATGTCTGGCGCCGACACAGCCAATGATTTTTAGAAATTTATACTATCACATCAACTGAATAATATAAATCACACAATTTTGAAGTTCTATCTGGAAAAGCCGATTGTTAAACTCATCTTCTAAGTTGTTCATTTTTGGATGTCCAAATTTTACTATTCAAGTTATTTTATTATGAAATTCTTTACCAATAACCTATTAAGGTCAAGACTTTCCAGCAAACCTTCATTAATCTCGTCTCTGTGCCTTCGCTATTTCACTCAAGTTTTGTTTTTATTTCTCAATCCTCGTTCAAAAGAAATAAAGACTCGATGGATTAGAGTAAAACAACTACATTTTATAATTCTCAAACGATACGTGACCTAACGAATATCATAATCCCAAAGTATTTACTTCGTTCGGTCATGGATGCGACTCACTCACTTGTTCACGGAAGCCGTAATTCGGCCCATGGTTCATTTTTTTAATTTTTCTAATAGCCCTCGATTACGCCACATCACACTTTCTTAAAAAGAGACATTTTAGGAGACACGAAATGCTGAGAATCATGGAGAACGAAGCAAAATAATTCTTCGTTCAAATAATTCCATTTGTGAAATCAATCAGTTCCAGATCGTTCGTGTAACTCCCTTTTTATTAAAAAAAAAAAAAACAAAACAAAGTTATAATTTGTTTATAAACGCTGTGTAATTTATGTCTTCTTAAAAAATAAATGAAATGGCGCAACAGCTCTTAAAGAGCTAAGGCCTTAGCGGCTTATACTCATCAACAATTCTCTGATTGAGTGTGAAGAATTGAGGGGACCTAAAATTTAACGCCGATTCCGAACGGCAAAGTTGGGAAGCACTTTTTTATGACAGATGATACTCTTGGAAATGTTGTCAGTACTTCGCAAGAGGCAGTACGCGTGAAAGATGAAATAGAAACCTTATTAATGTCCTCTCTTCCGGTTAAAAAAAAGCCTGTTTTTAGGAAGGAAAATAATTAAGACAAAAAAATATTGCCTTAAAATGTTAATTAATTAATATTTTTCCAAAGACAATATTTTCTGAGTTACCCATTCATTGGATGTCTGCAAAGTTGATTGTTGTTCCAAATTTTTCTATCTAGTCGTTTTTCATCTCATTTTGAAGTATTGAGACAAGAACATTCTAAAATAATGGGTTATCCATTTTGCGGTTTCAAAAGTATAGGGTTGGAATTCGACATCTGTCAAACTAAGTTGTTAAACCTTTTTTATTCAGTTGAAAGTCTGATATTTACGAAAATAGATCGCTTAACTATCGCACATACTACAAAAATGGTGATTGTACCACAGCCACATATCGTGCTTTAAAGGGAAATTATGGTTAACATAATCGTCCGACTACGCAAGCAATTGGAAAAATTGTGAAGAATTTTGAAGAGACTGTTTTAGTTACAGATATTGTAAGGCCGGTGTATCATCGTTTTGCTCGTACCATTGAAAATATCGCCGCTGTAAGTGAAAGTGTTGCCGAAGACCCGAATGTGACGATTCCTCGTCGTTCTCAGGACTGTCTTACAGCACATTATGGCGTATTTTGCATTTGGATCTACCTATACACCTACATCCATATAACATTAAGTCCAGCTCACACAAAAACTGAAGCCAACTAACCATTCATAACGTCGTAGATACTAAGGATGGGTGCTTGAACAGCAGGCGGTGGACGGCGATTGTTCGATCAAAATTTTCTTCAGCCACGAAGCACATTCCTCACTCGGTGGGTATGTTAATAAACAAAATTGTCGTATTTGGTGTTCTGAGAATCCTCAAGTAATTGAAGAAAGGCCATTACATCCACAAAAAGTCACTGTTTGGTGCGCTCTTTGGTCCGGAGGTGTGATTGGACCTTACTTCTTCGAAAACGACGATGGAACGACTGTCACCGTCAATTCGGAGCGTTATGGTCATATGATAACCGACTTTTTTTGCCTCTTATTAAAGAATACGACTTGGAGAATATGTTGTTTCAACAAGACGGTGCCACATGCCACAAAACTCGAACGAATATGGCTTCATTGCAAGAGACATTTCATGGCCGCGTAATTTCTCGTCGTGGCGTGCGTTTTGACACCGCTTGACTTTTTTTTTTTGTGGGGCTACGCAAAAGACCGCATTTATGCAGATAAACCTTTAACTCTTGTGTACTTAAAAACCAACATTCGTCTAGCTATGGCTGAGATACCACCCAATGTGTGTCAAAAAGTGGTCGAAAATTACGTCAGAAGGATCGATGATGTAGTGTTTCACACGTTCAAACTTTATAGTAAAAAAGAATTATCACTAAAAAAAAATTGTATATGTGTATTATTTACGTTTACTTTTGAAACCGTAAAATGGATAACCCTGTACTTTAACCATTGCCCGAAAGTGTTGGACCTAACGAAGGAAAGCTTGAATCACCAAGAATATATTTTGAATGAACAAACAAAAAAAAAGTCTATGAATGCATTCAAGAGATATAGTTCAAACGTTAAAATCCCAATGACCTTAAGTCAGTTTTGGCCAAAACTTTCTTTTAAAAACTGTACCTTGAAGCATAAAAATATCGAAAAAATTATTAATAATTTTTATAAACAACAATTTTGCAAGCATCCCAATACGAAACAATAGTTACGGAATAAGATTCCAAAATAGTGCTTAGTACCGCTGAAAAAAGTACCTACTATTTCTCTATCCAAAAAGGTAGTAAATTTCGAAAGGTTAAAATTTGCGGTCATATGGCATGCGGTCATTTGCTTTGCGTGCTTTTAGGTTGCACCGATCCTGAAACATTGACACGATGACAGACAATCTGTGTTCAACATAGTTATCATTAACTTTTGGTACGATTCACATTCAATATATTTAATGGAATAACCTGTAGCAATATTCTAATAATAAAAAATATTCTTCCTGATGACGCAGACAAATCTACAGAAGCCTCAAATTACATTATGTCAAGATATAATTAATTTCAATGGTAACCAGGATCGCCTAGATCATGCAACTACGGCACAGCCTTTAAGGGCCTTTAAACTCTATATTCACAAGTAAACAAGCGATTACAAAGTTCAGCATCTCACACAAAGCTTCAATTCACATAAATTAATAGAAAAAAACGTTTTTTTACACAAAACAATATCGAAATAACCATTTTTTCGTGGATAAGGTATCCTTTAGCTGCGGTGTAAATGTAACCACTTTTAAAATCCAATTTAATTTCGTTTTATTTTCTTATTGAACATGCATGCACTAAACAAGGTGAACATCCAAGCGATAGAATTTTAATTCACTCCACCAATTCGATTCCATATTCAAAATTGGCTAAATTTGAAATTCCGTTGGAACAAAAAACACACATCGTATGACAACTTCAAGCGTATCGCGTGCTTTCAGCTAAACGATGCGATGCACAAGCCGACCGAAGATTTATTTAACTGACCGTGTTTGAATCTAGTTACTAACTACAACTTTTTTTAATTTTAAATGCTGCTTAGGTACTTATTTTAATCAAACGCAATGCGCTAGGCTAACACAGCGGCCGCCCGATGACAACTATAGTATATCTGTTGCGTTTAGCATACCACATTTGTGTCGCTGTCGATATGTCGCCGATAAAACTTCACATCAAATCGAAGTCGAAACAAAATTTTATCTGCGCGTCTTACTTGCTTGAAACGAAACGAACTCACACTCAAGACCATCAAAACGCGTGGATCAAATAACTTGCGATGACTGAATATTTGTCACTGCTACCCGGACTGGTTGAGTTGTTTTCCGATTGCGGAGAAGACGAAAATTGTTTAACATAAAATATCTAACTCTAGCAAAGCAATAACCAACGCAACGAACGAGTACCTACATACTATCAAGATAGAGCTTCAACTGTCCGCGAGATGGAGGTGTGTTGATGTTGGGGTTTTAAGTGTTTATTTTGGCGCTACAAACTGTAGGTGGTGCGCTGGGCGTGCAATCAATTGCCAATTATATTTGTGTTTTTATTATTTCAATTTTGCGTTTTCTGATGTCTTTCCATGTCGAATGCTAGCTATATCAGCTGTGGATTCGCTTGTATGAAGTCTTTGTCCTGTCCAAAGAGTGAAAAAGACACAGTGAAAAAGATGACCTTCAAAACGTCAAACTTCCTAACCTGTTGGATGTGTTTGTGTGCGTGTGTCGAAATGAATTTGAATTTCCATTTCCAAAGGACAACGACAAGAACGACGACGACGTCCGTTGGTCGAGTCCTTACAGTCCTCTTAATTGTATTATTGGGCAATAAATAATCATTTCATATTGTTTACAAATTGTCTACAAGGACTACCGCTCGTCTCTCGCTCTCTCTCTAGCTCTATATAGAGCCAATTGAACGTGATGGCCATAATCGTTGTATCGCCAAACTCCCAATTCGCCAAAGTCAAAGTCAACGCGATAGTAGATGTGTCCCTGTCCGTGTCCGTGTCGAATTGGCCTTCTCATATAGGTACTCGTAGAATGATAGCGAGCACGAAACAAAAAAGGAAATCGAAAGATGAAACTTAAACTTGATAAAATAATAATTAAAATGAAGGATATTTCGCTTTAAAATATTTGATGAACAAGTTCAAGTTAAAAGAAAATTGTCGTCGAAGTTCATTTTGTTATCCGTCGAGCAATGACAAACACAAGTTTTAAATTATCTCTTTTCTAATTTAAAGGACAAGACCTTCTCCTTAAACTTGTGTAAGTGTGTATATAGTTAACCAATTTGCTTGAAGCTCAAATTAAAGCTATATTTTCCTTTGGTAATTAAATCCTTGACGGTAAAATTGCTTTTTTAAGATTGACAATCATGTTTCATTGAGATAGTGCCACGTGTTAAAAGTTGATGGAAAGGGCGTTGCTGGAATGACAGGAGTTGTTCAGTTTCACTCTTCTATTTAATTTTAAGACCTGATCAATTGTAATTGACTCCAACATTTGTTAAAGCCGGAAGAAGAGTAAAGAAACTGTTGTTTAGGACTTCAAAAGAAAGTCTGGCAACCCTTTTTGTCTCTGGGTGTTCTCGTTAACATTTTTGTTGTTTTCTTTTTACGGTTACTAGTTTTGCCAGTTTGTTGTCGAAAAAAATCTGTATTCATCAATTGCGAACTGCTGAACCGATTCGAATCAATTTTTAAACTAAGATGTGCGTAGTTGCCTGTAAAAGTCGGTACTCGGTAACAATCAAAAATTTGTTTCGCAGTCTAACATTTGGCTTAATCTGGACTCAAAGCGATCTAGGTGCCTGATATCTCTAAGCAGATTGCATATAAGCTCGTGACACGCCGCGAGACTGGGCGTATTTTCTAATGATTTCTGCAGAAGCTGCATGGATGAAGAGGAGGAGGAAACAGGCCTTCACCTCTTCTGCACCTGTCATGCTCAGGCTCATAAACGTATGATTGACTTAGGAGAATGCTTTTACAGTGATTTAAACGATCTCGAACACATTAATATAATTAATCATCTACGTTTCGTAAGAAACTCTAATTGGTTTCAATGAGCTTTCGAAGAAAGCCTATTTAGATTCATGTGGTATCACAAGGGGCCTTCAATTGGCCTAAGTGTGTCTTTAGGGGCTTTCAACTGGACTTTACCATCCATGAGAGCCACCTTAACCTAACCTACTCGTAGTCTAGAATAGAAGACACTTGCGAAAGGAAACTTCGGGAAAATCATGAAAATTTGGATAAATCGTGAAAATCGAACGACTTGATTGTTTTGAGTAAAATTCATTAATCGAGAGACGATGTTAGCCGGGTCAGCTAGTAATATGTATATTATATATGTTTGTTGCTTCTGGTACAAAAATCTGTACAAAAAGGATAAACTTTACCACTAAAACACGTGAAGCAGACCTTTTCTTGCACAACAGGCAACCTTTTTTTTTAAATAGAAAATTTAAGAGGATGATTTTCAAGCAAAGGTATCCATCAACTCCAGTACAAGTAGCAAGTAAAGCTATCAAAAAGTTCAGTTTACTTTGTTACTTTTTTAGTTTCTATCAGCAACGTCTACCTACCTTTCATCCTTCATCCCCTTTCAATATAAAAATAGATGTGTAGGTAACTTCAAGTGTCTGTGTCTGTACTTTGCCAAATTTCTCATCTTCGAAGTGAAGTGAACAAAAAATAAAATAAGAAAAACGTCAACATAGAAGCATGCTTTGAATTCAAATTCCCATCCAATTTAAGTTTGCTCTTCAGTTTAGAAAAAGGCAAAACTTTGCTTTTCCCCGAAAATATTCCTTTGCAAGAAAAAACATCTCACTCACTGACTCACATCCACATTACCATCTTTTCCATGGACACACAAGGCCAAAAACAAATGCCCGACATTCCTGATGTCTCCATGATGATGATGATGAGAACTATGCGACACTCACTGGGGAAGTACAAATTTTCTGAACTCCATTCCTAAACTAAAAAAAAGGACAAAAAAAAATAGACATTCAAATCGTGATTCCATTGCAAATTCCTTATGGTAGTCTTTTTTTTTGAACATAGATATTTGAACCTGACCTTAATCTCTTCTCAAGTGATGGTGAAGAGAATGTAAAGGGCTTCGTCGGCTGTCGGTGAGTGGTTTTTGGGTGTAAACTAAACTCGCATCATGCTTGTGTATGAAGTTTTTCCAGGCGCGTCGAAACCAATAACCTAAATGACCAAACAAATTCCTTCCATTAAAAACCGCCGAATAAAACAATAGTTTTGTCCTTGAAAAACATGTGTATGTGTTTCAAAAACGAAAAAGTTAAACCGCTTTTTTTGTTTTTCAACTACGCAAAGGGTGAAAAATAATTGAAAACTGTCTCATCGGCATCCTTGAATGTCAAGAGCTCAACTTGGTACGTGTCTGAGATGTGCCACAACAATTCCCAACTTTCTGTTTCTTAAATTTACATAGAAATTCAAATAAACGTTGCTTTAAAGACCTAGAGGGAAGGTCAACAGCACCATTATCTTTCTGCTTTGTGGCACGAACAAAAATTCCCTTTTCCAGCTCCATTCCAAAGGATTTTAATGAAGATATCTGTGGAAACGCCTTCACGCACAAACGAACACCGCCAAATTTTCTTCACAGTCATAAAAATTTAGTTATCGTAAGTGGAACAGGGTGTTTCCTTAAGATTCATTTAACATTTAATCATCATTAGCCAAAAAAAACTATGAATTCATCCTTCATCTTCTCCAAAGTCAACTAACAAAATCAACTAAAATAAATCCAAAAAAAACAAGAAAATGGACACAATAACCGACCTCTTAGCCAACACCCTGTTGCAATTTATTTTCTTACATAAATAATGATGATAATGATAAACAATCTAATCCAGCTGTGAATTTTTGATTCTTCTTAGGGAAGTTTTTGCACCCCTGGACCTTTTAATCTCCCATTTTGCCAACCACCAATGAGAGGATAATCTAATTTCCAAACACTTATACAAAAACAAAACCAAAAACATAACTCCTCGTTTCCAGTTAAAATATTTATTTGTTCAACATTTTTGGGTTAATCGAGGTTATATAGATTTTGGTGCTTTTTCGTCGGTTATCGTGATTCGTGTTTGTAGATAGGGAATCTCTTTTTGTATTTAGGTTCATTTTGTGGCAGATTTTGGTATTAGAAAACTGTGGTTAACAGATTAAGATGACAAGGAGAGAGACTTCCTTCCTCTCTTATTCTCTGAAAGAATGACGGGGTGACCTATTTTGCGTGAGACACTCGTGGCTGCGTTGGTGTTATTATAATGATTTAATTTCGAAGATAAAAATTGAAAACCTTCCTACGATTTTTTGACGATAAGGGAAAAGGTAAATTGACAGTTGGTTGTTAGTGTTTACTTTGTGCTTTGAAGCCTCTTAACAGTTTTGTGGAGGGAAAAGGTAACCAAAGCCATAAGGAATCTATTGAAGATAATTTTGACTCAATCCATTTGATAAATTTGGTAGGGTATAATTTCGAAGAAATAAATTGAGAGAATGACACTGATTGAATACCTTTGAAGTCATTCTGGTATCCCACGGGTTTGTCAACCGATTCCATGAATTTTTGGAGACTCGAAACAATGAGAATCATGGAGAACGAAGCTTTTTTTTAAATTAATTTGTTCCAGTTGGGATTTGTCGTCGTCGTGTTATCCACAGTGTGAGATTCTTGTTTTAAATAGATTTAAGTCATTGATCTCGGTAGTCTATGCTCTTTCTATGCTGTAGACTCTGCAGACTAGAAATTTAAAGTCTTGGCTTATTTGCGTTTATAAGAATGAAAAGTTCATTTCCTTCGAATTTTTGCCGCAAGAGCTCATTAAAATGCAAACAAAACCAATTTTTTAAATACATATTTTAAAGATACAAAAAAAAAACCTCACTAACACAAATTCATGGTCAAACGCAGTTCATTTCAAGTCGATTATTTTACCACCCACCGTTGCTTTTTTTATTTTTTCCTACTAAATGAGAATGAATTGAATACAGCCACGATTTCAATTATCCTTGTTTTCCTTGTTCTCGTGTTTTTGTTAAAGATATACAAACCCTCTTCCTAACAATCACCCCGAAGGCTTTCTCTTCAAATTTTTACAGTTCTCTTTTTATCTCATTCTTTTTTTTCAAACAATCTTAACGGCATCCATAACATTGATATCGAGGTAAAATAAATCGCCTTTTTGTTCGCTAAGGACGAATCGAGAAATGAAAATGTGAGACTAATGCCCTCATACAATCCTCGGGTTTCTCATCCGTAAACCATGATCTGAACTTGTCCCTTTTTTGTCTTTGTTAAAAAAATATTCTTCTGGGTTTAAATTCAATTTTTTGTTTGTCTTTTTGTTCCCTTAACTTCAATATTTCTAATCCGGATTTAGAGGCGTGAATACCTTGGAGCGACAAATGGGAAAACGAAAAGATTTATTCTTTCTTCTCGAATCTATTTTATTGTTTCGAGTATTGGAAAAAAAACGAGATAAGAATTCGATATCTTTTTAGAAACAAAAAAGGAACAAATGACCTTAAGACCGAATGGCCGTGACGTTGAAAAAACAGAATAAGTTTTCAAGCTCTTAATGAGAGAATATTATGTTAACAAAATTTATGTGTTGACTTTATTGCGAAATATAAGATTCGGTTAAAAAATGTCAAAGCATTTCTCTGCTGAGGCGAGGAGAAAAAGCAATTTGCTTACTCTGAAATTAAGAGAATAAAATTGATTCAAAGAAAAAAGGGTGCCGTGTAATAACGCCAAGCGAAATAAGGCTGACTTGTAGAAATTTGCCGTATTTCATTTTCTCAAAGTGAAATAAGACCGACTGTTTAAAGTTGGTCATATTTCGCTTTCAGAAAGTGAAACTAGGCCAACTAATGTTTTAAGTGAAAAATGTTTTTTTTTTCCAGGACTCCTAATAAAACACTTGACTTGCTCAAAACAACAAAACCTTATTATGCACCGTACTTTGCAATCATTGGCTTGCTGATGTCTGAGTTGTAACGACTAGGTATGATGGTTTAACGTTATATCCTTCAACTATCTTGGAAGTTGATTTTTCGTAAGCTATTTTTAGTCCTCCAAAATTACTTCCTCAGTAAATCAACTATCCGAAAATGCCCCATGCCAGTTTCTGATTGACGGAATTTTAAGCGTAATTCCAGCATGTTGATTGAATTCTTGATAATTCTTTCTTTTTCCATGAACATGTGAGTAAAAGTTTGTTTTTGCCAAATTATAGGTTGAAACAATACTGCAAACTTGTTTTGGTTAGAAAGTTGTTGAAAAGTTAAAAATTTCGCGCGAAATTGCCGCTTCCTTCCCTTCTAAAAAGCAACCACTACACATTTAAAGGTTTTGAAAGCAGACACTGCATTTCGATGATTTATTTTGACTTTCGTCTGAGGATGATGCCGATTTGAAACATTCAAAATTTATTTGGTTTCATTGCGAAGCAAGCGGAAAAAAATTTGCCCAAAAGAGAATCAATTTGGGAGTGAAAATAACAAAATTCGTGCCATATTTTCACACCCCAAACTGATTCGCAGCTCGGTTTGCTCGCTAGTAATTGTAACTAGATACTAAACTTTTCGCGCGAAATTTTTATGGCAAATATGTTCAATATGTCGTTAATATAAAAAAAAAAACAACTACATATTCCTAAGAAAAAAAATTGCTTATCAAAAAGTTTTCTTTCAAATACAAACGTATGCACGTACTTAAACACATCTGCTTAGAGCGAGATAAGGCTAAATTGACCTTATTTTCGGAAAGCAAAATAGGTCCAACTCTAAAAATTTCTTCAAGTCGGCCTTATTTCACTGAGCCTACTCGAATATCGGACAATAATGGCCAAGCGGAAAATACTCTTAACTTGTTTCTTACGTCTCTGATAACGCCTATTAACGCATCTAAGCAGGAAATTCGGAACAAGTTTAAACAAGCCAGGAAGGCCTGCAATGTCCATATTCGACCGACAAATTTTTGTATGACCAAAAATTAAGGCAAAAAATTCTGCAAAGGCAGCAAGAATTTTTGGTCATTTAAAAAAAAAAATATGAGGAATTCTTCCTCTTCTTCGTTCCCTATACTCGTTGATAATGACACTCTAGTTGTTAGCTCTCTCGAGAAAGCTAACCTTTTAGCTAGGCAGATCGCCTCCAACTTTTCGCTGCCAGAGAGTGTCATGAATCCATGGGACAAATCTTCTTTCGCACTTGCTGTGGCGAGAGTCCGTAATGATTAAAAATACATAAATTTGATGGTCGGGAGGGTATCCCCGTTATTATTCTGAAGAGGTGTTCTTCCAAGCTGGCGAAACCCTTGCGTAAGCTTTTCCATCTATCATGTTCTTTTGGGCTCGTTCCAAGCAGTTGGAAAACAGCATTTGTCCAGTCAATCCTAAAAAAGGCGAATCTTCTTCTCCCTCCAATTATCGTCCGGTTGCACTCACGTTGCTGGTTAACTACCAGCTCAAGAAATATCTCGAAGACCAAAAGCTTCTTACTGGCCGGCAGTATGACTTTCACAGCAACATGTCCACTAGTGATCTTATGGTTTATCTCACAAAATATTGGAACAAGTCCTTACATCGTTTTGGAGAAAGTAAGATTGTTGCACTTGATATTTCAAAGGCATTTGATAAAGTCTAGCATCTTGCTTTCTTATCAAAAATAGGTGCTTTCGGTATGAACGAATTTCTACTGCGTTTGATTAAAAGTTTTCTTTCGAACCGTTCAATACAAGTTGCATTGAACGGGTTCAAGACTGAAACCAACAACATAAATGCTGGTATGCCCCAGGGCTCCGTTTTGTCTTCAACCATCTTTCTCGTTTTTATAAATTATTTCCTTTCTGTAACTTCTCATCCAATAATCGCTGACGACTCACATCCCTCCTCTTCGAATGTGGAATTGCAACGGCCAAATATGATAAGCTCATTAAACTCTGACTCAAACAGCATTGTCACAATGGAGAATTAAGAACCGCGTAGAGTTTAATGCTACGAAAACCCGATGCTGTCTTCTATTGTTAAAGCGAGATATATCCTTCTTTCCACTGTCAATGAGTGGCGCTTGCATCAATGAGACCGATCATCTTGAGATTCTCGGTATGTGATCACTGACCACCTCTTGTAGACCGAGCACATACGCTATGTCGTCAGAAAATGCCGCAAGATGTTTGGGTTCTTTAATATGTTGCAAGAAATTTTTCTCCCAATCTGATCTGGCTATTATCTATAAGACTTATATGTTTACCTATATCCGCCCAAAACTTGAGTACAATTCTCTTCTCTCGGCTGGTGCTCCAACTACATATTTAAGCCTCTTGAACGGTTTACCAAACAGTGCCCTTCGAATGATTGGTGATAGAGACATAACGAACTCACCTCCAACACTACTTCGTTAGACCACCATCGTAACGTTGTCCTACCAAATATTTATTCAAAAATATGCGTCCGTTTTTTATAAGGACGTCAGTATTTCACATGTGGTTTGGTTAGGTTTGCCTTGAAACGACAATGCCCCAAGAAAATACCTTTGTTTTAAATATTTCAAAATAGTAGCAAAAAATAATTTTCCAACTGATGAATGACATCATTAAAACCACAACTTTCCGAACCCCAAAAACTGCCCTTGTGAGCAATTTATCGAGACAAATTAAAAATAACCTATGATCTATGAAAGGCAAAGCCCTGCCAAAACAAAAAAAAAAGGTCAAAGTTTTTCTCTTTGTTTTCGCTAAAAATATTTCGGGGACATAATTACTTACACAAAATTACTTCAGGGTCGATGTCTTTTCTCAGTTTTTGTCCTCGACAATTTAGTACATCTTTTCTTTTTTTTCTCTAAAGCCGCCTACCAAATTCTGCCACAACAAGATGTTTTAATTTGACAAACTCATTTTCAATGCGCATTTTTTATCGTTTAATTTACCTTCGCGAAGATGTGAAAACAAAGAAAAAAAAGAACAATTAAATCCTAAACGAGCCTTAGAGTCATCAGCAAGGATTCATTACAAAAAATATTCAGCTCCGCTCAAACTATGCGGACTTTGGCAACTTGCGAGTGTCAAAATTTTAAGACTTTCGTTTAAATTTAAGACTTCAACATTTAATTTGAATCAACTTGCTCGCTCTTAGGACAAAGTGGCGTAAAATTCGTTTTTTAAACCCAGTCAGCCTGCTCACCTAAAAACTTAAAGAAACAACGATTCTATCATCCATGAAAAAAGGTACGAGGAGGTAAAGTATAATTCAAAAGTCCAACCACCAAGCAAGGTCGAATTGTAATGGATCTGAACGATGTAAAAATTAAATTCCCCTGAAATAAACTACGCCGTTGGGATGTTGTCCAAGTATTTCCAACTTCTTGTAGCCCTCGTAAATCGTTATGGGTGAGTAGTCGTCATATAGCCATCGTTATCGTCAACACCGCCATTGTCGATGTTGATTCTTTAGCCTTTTGAAAAAAATAGAAATTACTCGCGTTCACTTGGGTCAAGAAAAAGAAATCTCATTCCGAGTCATCACCACTACCGAGTCGTCCGGAGTTCCGACTTCTGAGCTAAGCCGCTAGGCGTTGTTCTTTGAATCCGTGTTTAACAGTTCACAAACTTCTACAACTACCCACGACTGCTGCGACGATGAACAACGTCGAAGACAATTTAATTTCCCTTACGGCAGGCGAATAATTATTTATATTCGTTCTAGTCCTGGTTGTGGATGGAGCTTTATCATCCTTTAAGGCAGGAGACAAAAAAAAAAAGAAACGAAAAAAATGAAATAAGGTTCATGCTCAAGCTTAACACGATCCTTGTACGAAAAGCGATGACAGCAGGGATTTAAGCGAGCAAAGAAAAGGGATGAATAAATATAATATTTATGTACGATACGGATGATAGTCAATGTTGATGATGATGAGTTGGAATCCTTGTTTTTGTTCCTGACAGTGTGATGTAGAATGAGTCTTAAAGATTTTGCATGGTGGTTTAGAATTTGCGTCTGACATATAATTAATTAAGGGTTTTCAATTGAAGGATTTATTGATGAAAGGAAAAGGATACAATGTGATGGAGGATGGGCGGTTCGTTAATCCGGTAAGTGACCCAAAAGTTGGATTACTTTGTTCTTTTTTGCCTACGAGTATATGTGGGATCCTGAAAAATATGGACGATGTAATGGAAGTTAAATTCATTTTTGAGTAAGGTTTTACCCAAGACTATAGCTGAGAAAATTTATACGAAAAGTTTTTCACCTTGAATCAAGGGCTGATTGTAGACGAAACTGGTATTCTATTAAGAGGATCTTTTGGGTAAATTACTTAAGTTTTCGAAACTCAATGGTGAAGAAGACTTTTCCTTATTGAATTTGGACAATTTGACTTCTGTTCAGTAAGTACTTAATCAAATTGTTTTAAGTTTTGGAAAGTGAATTCCGAAACCTTATCGACCGATTGTCTTTTTAAGAGCCTTTTTTGAGGTCTTTGTCTATTCGAATTTACAAGAATTAGCTCAGTCAAGGACACCAACGAAGTGGGACAGAAATTCCCGTGTTCAATGAATTCAAGGATGAAGTTCGAGTGCATAGATTCTTCATTTAAGGGGATATACGCGGATCATGTGTAATATAAACACAACTGTGAACCCCCTTAATTTCTTATGACGTTTCTGGCATTTCTTCGCCAACACACCCTGCACATGACAGCTGTTTGCTACCACTGAGGTTTTGCACATTTCCAATGATTTTTCTTTAATTATAATTTATTGTTTCAAACAATTACGGTACCTACAGAATATTTAAAACATCGTTAGCCGTTTCAATATACAGTGCTTTTTTTTATAATTTGCACGCACTCAAGGGATTTTTTATACCTTTTTTATGCCAGAGACACAGTGAGTGCATTGTGAAGAAAGGAAGGGGCAGGAAAGGAGGTGTCGTTGTACATTGGGCTTGAATTCTTGAAAATTGTAATGACCGGGCAAGACAGTGTGTGGAAGAGAGTTCTACATTCGCGTAGTACGACTAAAAATTGAGTCTCTATACTATCACCAATCATTCTTACGGTTCTTCTTTGTATAACATCCAGTACGTTACTGGAGCACCAGACCAAAGATGGGAATTGAACTTGGCCGGATATAAGTCTTATAGATAATAGACAGATCAGACAAGGAGAAAAATTTCTTGCACCCTCTTAAGAAACCCAAACATCTTGTGGCATTTTTGGCGACAACGCGTATGTTCTTGGTCCATAAGAGGTGGTCAGTGATGCACATACCGAGAATCTCGAGATGATCGGTCTCATTGATCCAAGTTCCACTCATGGACAGTGAAATGGGGGGTATATCTCGCTTCATGACGATACAAGACAGCATTGAGTTTTCGAAGTATTAAACTCTACGCGGTTCTTAATTCTCCATTGTGAAATGCTGTTTAAGTCAGAGTTCAGCGTTTCATGACCTTAGAAAGAAGGGACGTAAGTGCAATCGGACGATAATTGGAGAGAGAAGAAGATTCGCCTTTTTTGGGATTTGCTGGACAAATGCTGTTTTCCAACTGCTTGGAACGAGCCCAGAAGAATAGGATAGATGGAAAAG
Organism: Sphaerophoria rueppellii; assembly: GCA_920937365.1. Classification (NCBI taxonomy): domain Eukaryota; kingdom Metazoa; phylum Arthropoda; class Insecta; order Diptera; family Syrphidae; genus Sphaerophoria; species Sphaerophoria rueppellii. Next base: position 7,630,512 of record CAKKXW010000002.1, read on the forward strand.
CTCACGCAAGGGTTTTGCCAGCGTGGAATAACACCTCTTCAGAACAATAGCAGGGATACTATCTGCACCAGTGGATTTATGTATGTTGACTCTCGCCACAGCACGTGTGCGGAAGAAGATTTGTCCCATGGAATCATTGACGTGCTCAAGAACAGTCGGAGTCATGGCACTCTCTGGCAGGGAAGAGTTGGCAGCGAATTGCCTAGCAAAAAGGTTAGCTTCCGCGAGAGAGCTAATAACAGGAGTGTCATTCTCAACGGGCGTATGGACCGAGGAAGAAGCAGAATTCTTCATATTTTTAACAAAAGACCAAAAATTTATACTGCCTTTAGGACATTGCCAGTATTTTTAGCCTTAATCTTTGATCATGTAAAAATTTGGTCCTCCGAATATGGGCATTGCAGGCCTTCCTGGCTTGTTTAAACCTGTTCCGCTTTTCCTCAGTTGGGTTGGCTCTATAAAACACCGGAACTTTACTTCCTTTTCCCTGATAACCCTTTTACAGCTTGTATCAAACCATGATTTTTGCTATTCGAGATAAAAGTTTTCTTTCCAATAATAATCATAGTAGTAATCAAATCAGTGCTGGAGTCTACGTCACGATCGAGGGAGCATAGTGACCGGTTAACGATCCTTGGAATTTGGAGTAAAATAACAGAAGTTGTTGCATGGAATGAGAAAGAATATATTCGCTTAAGACCTCAAAAAATTCAATTCAATGTTTGTTTGACAAAAATCGATATAATAATAAGAGAAGATATATGCAGAAAAGTTTTCACAACTGGCAACATTAAACCAACTGACAGATCTCTCCATGAACTAAAAGGCCAGTTCCACTTAACAATATCTCACTGAGATCTTAGAGATCTCAGAGATTTTTTAAGTGGAACAAATAATCTCAGCTGTGAATTGAGATTTTTGTCTGAGATCTCTAAGATGAAATTATTGTGGATTCGATTTCTCACACAGCTATTTTGACGTGGCTGGCATATGTGCAACAACAATTTGTAAGTCGACCATTACATCTCAATGAAAACTGAGAAATATGTTCCACCAAATGATTTTGCCTCAGTCAAAGTGACATTGAGATTTCGGTGGAACTTTTAAAGCAGACTGTCATGTCAATCTACTCTTGCTCTTGGGGAGAGAGAAAAACATGCAGCCATTATAAATAAAAACACCTATTCCACATGTTAACTAATCCCTAGAATAAAAGTGAAGCTATGAGTTAAAATTTCTCATTTAAAAAACAGTTTTTTCGAAAGTCTTGCAAAACCTTGTCATCCTCTGGAAAAACACTCTCAAACATCAAAATCTCCTCTCAAAATTAAAGAACAATACCGAAAATTCTGGTTTTGTAATTTTCCAAAAAGAAAAACACGAAATCTAGCCTCAAGCATCTGCCACACACAAAGCACAAAATTCGTTGTTTATCCACACTTCTTTACATCCTTCCATTCACTCACACGTTCACCCGTCATCCTCCTCATTCAACATACATTACTTCAACCAAACATATGAATGTCAAATGTGCGGAAATAATTGGAATGTACGTATGTGGAAGTAATTTAAAACGCTTTTTGGTTTTCAGAAAAAAAAGAACAACAAACAAACACAAAAAGCAAACTCTTTGAATTCCTCAAAAAACAACACCTAAGGCGGTGAAAATGTTCATTCAAATTGAACACACGAAAGTCATCTAAAGCACAAAAGGGGGCGTGGGAAAAATTATTTCAACATCAACGCCTCTTCATCTAATTAGAAAAAAAATACCGTCAACGACTACCGCAAGACTCAAAACACGCTCCCAAAAGGCATGATTCAGTAATCTAATTAAACGGTTTTGTGATAATTTCTCAATGAGAATCTTAAAATTTAAACAGTGAAATGTAATTTGATTCGCTTTCCCCTCATCTTGAATACACCGTAACGTGCTATAAAATGCACAAAGCTTCACCATTTTCTGCCCTGGCTTGATGCGACCCAAACCCCCATACGTCCTAGGAAGAAAGAAAAACCACTTACCTTTGACATTTGCTTGCCATTTTCCATCACACTTTCCAGGTAATCAACTTCCTCGTCATCGTCGTTACCATGGATGCTGCTATTCCGTCGAATGGAAGACCTCAGTGCTTGACCGGAAACAGGTGCCGTCCTATCAGCCTGGCATTGTTCAATAACCGAGGACACATTCTGCAATCGACTTACGGCCGGGATATGATTTGGTATCGTATTTCGTTCGCTTACAGTAGAAACAGCGGCGGTGATGGCAGACGATGGCTGAGGAGGATTATTGTTGGGATTCTCATTCGACATTGGACCAAAGAAACTGCTGTCCTCCTCGTCCTGGCTGTGATTTGACGATGTCGAGGGAGGTGCAGCCGAAAATGCTGACGCAGCTGACGTTACATGGTGGTGCGAGGCATACGAGTTCGAATGATGGAACATTTGGTTGCCGTAAGTCGGATATTGTTGATATTGGTTGCATAGCCCGGAACTGGTGTGCTGTCCAGTTAGCCGGGTTGTCCGATATAGCGGACGGGTTAAACTGTCAAAGAAATTCATATTACATACTTGTCAAAAAAAAAAACAAAAAACAAATCAAACTCACTTGTAACCATACTTTGGTGATGATTCACTCTCAGTGCGACGTCTCGAGGATAACATTGAATTTGCCCGATCTCCTCGGGCAGCTGCCATCATGTACGTCCACATGGCGACTCATGACATAGACGCGCGATGGCCCCTGCCGATAAACTAGCGCCACCTGATTCGCAGTGGTGTGCGTAACAACTGCGTCTCTGTCGTGTTATACCCCAACAAAAAATACACCAACAACCGGTTGATTAGTCTTCTGTTAATCTATCCGGAGAAAGAATTGACAATCGACTGGCAACTGTGCTGTGAGGCTCGAGGCATTCAAATCGTGCTGCTTCAATTAAACAACTTCCAAAAGCTTCATTATTATTATCACCAATCCAGACTTGGGGTGTCGCTTGATAAGGGATATGCAAAAAAGCTAATTAATGCAAATCACTTGGAACGTAAGCGTCGCCCATAAAACCTGAGGATGAGAAAAAGAAAATTGATGAAGAAAAAAAATTAATTAGAATTTGCACACCTCGAATAGACAACTCTAAGCTCAGGGGCTCTGGGTTGATGAGTAAGTTAGATACAAAATAAATTAGAGACTCTGTAAAATTGTGGAAGATTGTCGGTCGATAAATTGGAAGTGAAGTTGGGGAGGGGTGAACTTGGTTCGAAATTATTTCAATTCATTTGTTTTATAATCATAGATAATGCGGGCTTCGGATCGATAAAATTGTGTTTGATGTGTATTTGGGTCAGAAAGTCGCATTGAGGAAATTTTGTCGGATGCCAAAAAAACTTTTTTCTTTTTTGGAATGCGAAGGTTCTGGATGGGAAATCAATTTTTCTTTGTCTTGGAAAAAAAACCAGAAACCAGCCAAAATGGTGAATAATTGAAAAGACTCATTGCCAACGCTTGAAATCCTACCATTAGATGATTGTTTTTTCTTTTCACAACTTGGAGATAGAAAGAAATGGTTTCATTCTTATTGATTTCGGAAACAAGCGTTTAATAGCTCTTCTCTCCAGAAAGTTGGTGCAGGTTGATGCTTAAAAAGCAGTTTCTAAGCAAACTGTCTATTTATTCAAAAGCCTTCAACTAAAGTCTTCTATTCTGAGAGTTCTGTCGGAAAATGCACCCAAGAAAACATTTAAATATCAATGTCGTTGTATTCGCAGTTTCTTAGAATTGTTTAAAAATAAACAACATTGACAAGATGTCAAATATGCATACTCCATAAAATCGCCCTACATTGACTTTCCGCTCGAATCTGCCAACTCGGCAGTCTTCATCAACAGTGTGGAAGAACCGAGAATTTGAAAAAAAGCATCGCAGCGAAACAAGAAAAATATGCAAATGACATCTGTTTTATATGCATTGTGAAACCATTTCATTAAATTGCAAATTGCTATCACCCTATTAGGACTAACATATTCGCAGAGCATAAGGAAAGCTTCATCGAGTGAAAAATACGAGCAGTAGACTGCAATAAGCATCACAGCCAGTGATGCCACTGATTTTTCTTCCATTCCAAAATTCATAACCGTTTTGACTTTCATCCGCAATCAGTGCAGAATATTCATACTCACCATTAGAGGCGAACAGTAGTAATCCTGGTATTGTCTTGAATCAAATTAAATCATATCATTGCTGTCAGATTGTCGTAGAAGCAATATTGTCATTGTCGGTTGTTCTTTGTTCTATTTTTTCTCATTTCATACTTTTAGCACTTTTACTTCCTTTTTGTTCTTGACAAAGAAAAAGATAATGATAATGCACATCACACCTGTTCGCTTCTGTTCAAGGCTAGACAAGTTGACAGGAGCTTCTCAGTGATGTCCTCTCTACAGACATTTAATACCCCGAGATCCGAGAAATCGAATCAACCAATGTAAACAACGATAAATCCTTACCGATTGCAAAAATGTATTCACTGCCAGCCCTCGTTGTTTAAAAAAAAAAAAACATTTCCCACACAATGGGTGTTTTTATATCTAGTCTGAATAATAGTTACCACACCATCGAACTGGTGCTATAGCCATCATAGGGATCAGTGTATTCGATTTGACAGCAGAACGGAACGGTGTCAAGAATCTTTTTGTGTCATTAGTTGGTGGAACGTGTGTGGAATGACTTAGGGACATGCTGTTGTAGCGAGGACTCTTTGATTATCCTCATCGATTAAAGTAGTTTTTTTTTTCCCATTGGCTTATACCGTAACGTCTATTGATGGGGTGTCGAGTGGGTTCTTCAATAAGTTAGTAAACAGGTTTTAAAAGGGGTCAATAGTGTCGTTTATGTTTAGAAAGCATTAAGCTGTAAGAAACAAGCGTTTTGTTGTCAAAAATCTCTCTATATATAAAAATGGATATATGTTTTTTTTTCGTTTGTATGTCCTTTATGGTCTCCGAAATGGCCCAACAGATATTTGTGAAATTTTCATGGTAGTGCAGAACTCCACGTCAACACCAGAGGCACTATCTTCCAAAAATCTGTTCAACTTCTCGCGTACGCCGATGATATTGATATAATGGGAAGAACACAGCGTGATGTCAATGGCGCCTTTGTGAGAATTGAGACAGAAGCGGCAAAAATGGGTTTAGCGGTAAATGAGGGAAAAACGAAGTATATGCTGTCTTCGAGGAAGGACACCCAACACCGACGGCTCGGACAGAACGTCACAATAGACGCATACAACTTCGAGGTAGTAGAGGAGTTTGTCTACCTAGGCTCCGCTATAAACACGGGCAATAACACCAGCGCCGAGATCAGACGAAGAATAACTCTTGCTAATCGCTGTTTCTTTGGGCTAAGAAAGCAATTGAGTGGAAAAGCCCTCTCTCGAGCAACTAAGGTAAAATTGTACAACACACTCATCATCCCAGTCCTGCTGTATGGTGCAGAAGCATGGACCTTGACAAAATCGGATGAAAGTGCCTTAGGCTGTTTCGAGAGGAAAGTTCTTCGGGTCATCTTTGGCCCGTGTGCATTGAAGGGGAATGGCGAAGAAGATACAACAGCGAACTTTACGGGTTGTACAACGACATGGACCTAGCCAGAAGGGTCAAGGTCCAGAGACTCAGATGGCTCGGTCATTTAGAGCGAATGGACACCAATGCTCCGGCCCGGAAAGCCTTCGACAACGGAAGTTACATTCATTTTATCGGACGGAAGTTACATTCATTATTCTATTTGAATTCGAATCTGAAATTGAAACCAAAAAACTTTTACAATTATTGTTAAATGAAAAGATTGCTTTCCTGTTTGAAAAGTTCTCTGTGCTTGAAGGGACAACTCGAGAAGACTTCAACTTCAAATAAATTAATCCACATTCTTCATGATGAGTAAACTTATTTGCGTATTTGTTTATTCGAACGTTTGAAGTAGATTTGAAATTTTCTCAATCCCCTCTATGCCTTGTTGACACGATTAAACTGTTTACAAAATATAGAACGTTCCTACTTGCATGATTATATAAGCATTGACGTACGTTGCGTCGTTTATTTAAGAGAACGAGATATTTTGCCTTCGATGACAGTCTTAATTCATTCCAGACTGTTTTGACACATGATTTTTTTTCTGTTTACACAAAGAAATAATGTTATTAAATTCATAGGTTGTCGTTATCGTTAAAAAGGCGTTAAGTTCTTACATAAAAAAGAGAACTTTTAATGCTCTGTTAAATAAAATTAAAACAGCGAGGGAAGAGAAGAGCAACAGAAGAGTCCCAGTCAAAAAAAATTAAAATTTGCTTCGTGTCCTAGAACATGTATGTAATCAAACTCTTCTTTATAACGAAGAAATATTATTTGTAGAAGATCTCAGAACGTAAGAAGTTTTCAAACAATTATCATCGTCAGCCAGGAATATGAAGTGATTGCCTTCATCTACGCCAAAAAAGTGTGTCGGTCAGAGTCTATTTCAACTATTTATTTTTCCAAACCCGATCGTTGGCTAACGCTTCTGATTCTGCAGCTTAAGCCCTGCATCTACCTTCTGGCTGTTCTAGGTAGTTCTTCTAGCTCAAGTTTCATCTGGCACTGGGCTTTTCTCTTAGTATCTGTTGAACCGTCGGTTACGAACTGGTTCGTCATCCTCTTCTGAGCTCAGTGTTCAGCCCACTGGAGTCTATAAGGATTAATTTTCGTCATTTCTTGGTTGATTCCAAATAGTGTCTGGGGTATCGTCCTTACTCTCGAAAACAGGTAATAGTTAAGAGTGCCTTCGGAGAAGCACCCAAGTTTTAAGATAATTGAATGATCGCACTACTTCGATCTTGTGATTCTCTACAATGCTAGTTGTCGTTTTTTTTTCTCCCAGCGTTTTTCGGAACACAGATATATGAGGTTTGTAAAGCTAGTAGGTTGCTTCCAGTCATGTAGCCTTTGTTTGCAAAAACCAATTTGGGGTGGACTTGGTGATAAGAGTCCCTCTTGCAACGCTCACTTGAAGACGTGGCATGTACATATGGTTCTTGTTCAAAAAAAAAATTGCCGGACCAGGAGTCTGTATCATAAATAGTTTGAGTAAAATACAAAAACATGTAGTGTGAATTTAAACAAAATCGTTTTGACATAATTCAGAAGCGGACCCGCGATAAAACCTGAAAGAGCATAACATAGGAAACCGCCTAATAAAAATAAAAATAAATAGAGTGGCGCGACAGCTCTTGAAGAGCCAAGGTCTAAGTGGCTTATTCTCTTCAACAATGCTCTGGGTGCGTATGAAGAGGGGACCTACAATTTAACGCCGATTCCGAACGGCAAAGTTGATAAGCACTTTTTCAAGACAGATGATACTCTTGGAAGTTTTGTCAGTTCTTCGCAAGAGGTAGTGCCCGTGAAAGATGAAATAAAAACTATGAGCACGAGTAGGACTCGAACCCACGATGTTCGGCTTAGCAGCCAACGCACCTAACCACTAAGTTACGGACACTACAAGGAAGCCGCCTTGCCCCTCAATAAATAACCTACCACGGTCCGGAAGTTAACGAGCATAATAAAATAGAATGCAACAACGTTAAACTACTGAAGATAATTGTAGATAGAACAGATTTCCATATTAATAATCCGTTCTATCTACCCAATTCTGAAGGCAGACGCGCAAGAGGAAAAGCGTAAAGTTCACTGTGGCGTATACTTACTATCGATTCCTTGTTCATTTCAATAGATCTTTAATGTGTCTGGAAATATAGGGGGACTATGTAAACCGCCTGGCTACTTAGAGAATTGTATAGTCTTCAAAGTAACAAAATATTTAATTCAGCTTTTATACTTTAGCTATAAAATAATTAAAATTAACCCTACTTGGCAGACACTCTGGCAGGGGTTGCAGCTGTTCTAAGTGTCTTGCTGTGAACTAGACGATATTTTAGATAATGTATATGAAACTTGAGACATTTTACACACCTCTACAACCTAGTTACCTGCCAAAGCTAGCGCGACCCAAGTTTCATAGCCTGCTGTCGTTCGTACAGATCAGAGTGTATCGAGGACAGGGCGAAAGCCACAGTTTGTTCAGTGATAACACTTACAGAAACAAACGTTAGGTGCCCTGACTCCTTGGCCGTTACTTTGTTTTTAAAAACTTTGATCGTATCCTTTTAACTGCTTAAAGTATTTTAGATTTATTAAAACCTAACTTCAAATATTCATAAACATTCGCTTTAAAATTATTCGATTTAAGCTTCCCAGAAAATAGTCTGTGCCCTGCAACACAAATCCATTCAACCATCTTTTGTTGTTCATTGCTTTGTTAAACAAAAATAAAACAATGCCCAAAAGAACAATGCCTTCCTAGTATAAGAACAATAGAATTTTAAATGTTTTAACATTTTTCCAACAAAGCTTTTCTATTGTTTAAAACAAAACATTTTCTGAAGCCATTTGACCTTACAGTATTTTCAATACCAAACAAAAAGATTATCCGTCTGACATAAAAAATTAAAGATTTTTTAGGATTTTAACAAGAAATCGCATATACAAAGTGTTTTTATTTAAATTTACCCTTCCGTTAATTCACTGTCCAATTTTTCGACAATTCAATAGAATTGGGAAGTTTCTTAGGAAAATATATTTTTTGTTCATGTCATCGGTGATTACTGATAATAAGATGACAAACGAAACTCAATCGAATTCTCGTTTTATTTTCAATTTATTTTTATTTCAAAATCATTTCAATGTTTGTAAGTCAATGAAAAGTACAAACAGACTTTCACTCAGAAAAAAAAAAACTTGAACAATGTTTTTAAAGAAATAAAAAAATATCATGTGTATTCTAGGAAATTTGAAATACCTTAAATACGATCTTATAAGCTTTATTTCTCATTACTCCTGTGATTTATTTATTCGTAAGGACGACCCCAATGCAAATTATAAACATTTACAATAAAATTTTCTCTCTGTGTAAAAACCGAAAAAATTCGAATTATGTGATATTTTCTGCTTCTTATCCGTGAAATTGCTTGGGCGAATTCCAATTGAAGCAAAACGAATAAATAATAAAATGTAAACAAATTTGAAACCATTTTTTTTGCAATACCTTGATATCCTTTTTTTATTGAGAAAGAAATTCGTTAACCTGAGTGAATTATTTGAACGGAAAAATATAGAATTTCCAAAACAGAAAGTAACAAAAAGAAAGTCCTTCTCGCCTCTCACAATCGTCCTTTAAGGAGATTTTAAGGAACTTCTTTTCTGTTGATTTTTTTTTGTATTCAATCAATTCCCAGTTCTCTGTTTCCTTTCACCAGGTTATACTGAAATTTTGTGTTTGACTTTGTTTGTGCTTGGTGCTGGAATTCTTTTTTAACATTGACAGTCTTTTCGATAAAAGTTTTTCCTTTGTATTGATGAGAAGGCAAATTGTGTTGTGGTCCTTTTTTATTGAATGGGATTTTTTTTTGTGGAGAAATTCATTTGGTCTTTTAAGACATTTTTGTACTTGTTCGCCCCGAGCCTTTTAAGAAGTTTTGAATAAAATTTACTTTGAAAGGGAAAGTTATGCTTTCGGAAGAAAGGACAAGTAGTCGTTGTTTACTTAGAAGAGATTTAACATTTGAACAAACATAAATACAGATTTTCTCTTGAAATAAAAGATAGCCAGATCCTTCTCTGATCGAGTGTCAATACTCGCCATCATCAAGTATCGAAGACCAGTGGTAACGTTGCCAGAAAGCAGTTAGAGATGCCGCTTCTAATGTGCTGGGTTTCACACAGCCACCAAAACGAAATCCCTGGTTTGACAAAGAATGCAGACAGTGCCATGCAGCAAAGCAGAGGCATACAAAGCGGCGCTGCATGGAAGAACAAGAGCTGCTCGTGAGCTCTACGAGCGAAAGAGGAGAGAGGAACTCCGCAAGCATCTCAGCAGAAAATATAGAGAAGCATGAGAAGCGACAGATCGAGGATGTTGAGAGAGCCAACAGGAGGAATGAAGTTCGGAGGTTTTATCGATAGGTTAAACAGCTGGCTCAAGGTCATCGAGCAAGAACCGATGCATGTAGAGATAAACATAGGGAACGTCATAGAAAAATCGCCATAAGACAGGAGACTTTCATTGGACACGATGATAGCCAGCAATTCCGTGAACCCGACCTAGAAGAAGTGAAAACCGCAATATCACGGCTGAAGTCCAATAAAGCCGCTAGAGCAGATGGTCTAGCTGCTGAGCTGTTCAAAGCAGCAGGCAACGAGCTAGATAGGAGCATGTACCAAATGGTCAGAGGAATGCATTCCCGATGAATGGAACCTCAGTATTGTTTGCCCGATCCTGAAAAAGGGAGATCCTCTAAACTGCGCCAACTACAGAGGAATCAGCCTTTTTAACATTGCTTACAAGACCCTCTGTCTATACCATAATATGTGAACGTCTGAAGCCATTCGTCAACCATCTGATTGGTCCTCATCAATGTGGCTTCGACCGAATTTTCACTTTGCTGCTGATCCTGGAAAAAACTATGACTCCAAATCGATACCCACACCTTTCATGATCTTAGGCTGCTTATGACAACTCTACAGATACGAACTGTATAAGCTATGCCTAGCTTAGGCATCATTGCCAAGCTTGTTCGCTTGTGCAGAATGAGGATGGAGAACTCAAAAAGGATTCAGATAAGGCGATGCACTGTCATGCGATTACTTTAACATTGTTCTTGCGAAGATATTGCAAAATTGTACCGTCAACGCCAGAGGTACTATCTTCCAAAACTGTGTTCATTTTCTCACGTACGCCGATTATATTGATATTATTGAAACAACGTGATGTCAATGGCGACAGAAGCGGCAAAAATTGGTTTAGCGGCAAATGGGGGCAAAAAGAAGTAAACGCTGTCTTCGAGGAAGGACACCCAAAACCGAAGGACGCGATGGCTCGAATAGAACGTCACAATAGACGTACATAACTGTAGGAAAGTTTGTCTACCTAAGCTCTGCTATTAACACGGGTAACAACACCAGCGCCGAGATCAGACGAAATTTAACTCCTTCTAATCGCTGTTTCTTTGGGCTAAGAAAGCAATTGAGTGGAAAAGCCCTCTCTCGAGCAACTAAGGTAAGATTGTTCAACACACTCATCATCCCAGTCCTGCTGTATGGTGCGGAAGCATGGACCTTGATAAAATCGAATGAAAGTCCCTTGGGATGTTTCGAGAGGAAAGTTCTTCGGGTCATCTTTTGCCCCGTGTGCATTGAAGGAGAATGGCGAAGAAGATATAACAGCAAACTTTACTGGTTGTACAACGACATGGACCTAGCCAGAAGGGTCAAGGTCCACAGACTCAGATGGCTCGGTCATTTAGAGCTGATGGACACCAATGCTCCGGCCAGAAAAGCCTTCGACACTATTCCCGAGGGACGTAGGAGGAGAGGAAGACCGCGACTCAGATGGCACACTCAAGTCGAAGAGGACCTCAATCAACTTGGAGTGCAAAACTGGAGACAGCTAGCTAGGAACCGAGCTGGCTGGCGAAGACTGTGGATTGAGACCCAAGTCTACAATGGACTGTAGCGCCACGCCTTAAGTTTGTAAGTAAGTCTTGTAAATCCTAGTGTTACTCAACGCCCTTTGCTCATTTTGTGTTATGCAAACACCATCAAACACACTTGAGTTCACTACGACGTATACTTACTATTTTCTTATTTGTTTTGTTAACATGAAATGCGAATTGTTTTTGAGGTTTAAAGTCTTTTTATCACTGCGAATTGACCAAAAAGGGTCAATTTCTTTCTATTGATATTGACTATTGATGCCGATAAACCCCATTAGCTTTCAAACCCAAAGAACTTTAAAAGAGCAATCTTTATTTATCTATCGCATCACCAAACAGCTTATTTGCTCTATTGACCCTAATACATTTATAAATTGTCCCATGTTCCCTTCAAAAAAGGACACACAGCAGAAATAGTTCACACATGCTTGTCTGCCGAATGACCTTCATCAATAAATTTTCGCTGTCAACAGAGATAACTGTCAACAACATCCACACCACATGCCTGACAGCAAAAAAAAAATCCATAAAAATTCGCACAGGATTTGTTGAATCCCTTCCTCCTCAGAATTGGTACAAAATTCCGATCGATAGCACAATTTCAAGCATAAACCTCATCTCTCTGTCGCTCACATTCTGTCAATATCACCCAAATGCACTACACCAAACTTTGATTTTCAGTCAAAACCACATTAAAGAGCCATTCAACGAATCACTCAACAGTCGATAGAACCAGAAACCACATCGTGTAGAAGGGGAATTAAGATTTTTGATTCTATTGACACACGAAAATGTCTTGAAAATTGTCGAAACGCCACACAGCGCACGCACCACAAAACACATCGACTACGACGGCGATGAATTGAGTTTTATTTACAAGAAAAGTAATTTCATCTTAATCGAAAAAAACCTACCCCAAGCACACGAAGCAAATCAGAATTATGTGTTTTCGAAAATGAAGTCTTAAACACTCTCACTGACTTTTTCTCAAGCACGGATAAAAAGCTATAACAGATTTAAGCTGTTTAATGGAATAATATATTACGGAATTGGGAGCAATTTCTTTCTAGCAACGTGTTGTGCCGCACGTTGTGGTCCTGGGGCGAGGAGACAGAAGGCGGTTGATTGGATTCATTGACGTTTTATGTTGAACTGGAAATAGGAGATGTAATTTATGCGGATTCTTATGTGACCTAGATAAATGGAGATATGATGGGCGGCGCCTGTGATACAGTTCGGATGGCTTTTGCGAAGAAACGGGAGTTTGAAATGCATCAAGTCTCAAACCCTGAGAGACATTGTTAGGTTGCATTTTATAGAGTAAATTCTGTTAAGGAAAGGAAATGAAACGGAAAACGATACATGCAGATGCCATCGGGGAAATTAAAAAGAAACATTTTTGTTTGAGCTTCATTCTCAATCTTCATGTTGCAGTTTCGTTTACTGATGATGACGATTTGAATTTAAAAATGAACAGGAAGAATTTGCTGAATTTGATTAAAGAAATAAAAACGACAAGATTTAATTTTTCATCCTTTCACTTCTCTCATTTCATATACTTTACAAGGTTATTGGCATGTGGCAACGAATCAGTAATCAATCCTCCTTGAGAAATTATGCAAAATTTTAAGTAAATTGGTTTCTTGAAAATTGTTGACTTCTCCGAATTAATCTTTAATCGTAAATTTTGTTAATGAATTTATGTTGCTCGACAGCAAAACGTAATCAATCGGAAAATTGTGGAAATCGGAAATTTGTGGAAAAAAGTCACACAATCAAAAAGTGTTGATTTCGGTTTATGGATTTCTTAATCAAGGTACAACGTTGTGAAACCAGCACAAAAGAGAAATCAATTATTTTTTCTTCTTTCTTTTTATTATTCTTTCTTTTGAATGAAAGAACTTAATTTTTTATTGAAGTAAAGTTCAAAGGATAGCTACAGTGCATTCAAAAGGACACAGAAGAGACTGCTAGGTCCTTTACGACCGTGTCCGCTAATTTCTGCTTGCCAAGCAGCTATCAAAATGTGTAGTTTCTTAAGTTATGGGATTACACAGTCACCAAAGTGAAATCAATCGAAATATGTGTGTGCCGAATTCTCAGGTTGAAAGTAAGGGATCATGAAAAGCGTATACAATCGAGGAGAAAAAATAAAGAAATGGCTGTTAATTCTAAGGCTTGTTTACATTAACGTTATTTTTTTTATTAAACGAAACCAAGCGCTTTGGCATTCGCAGTAGCTTGGTCCTCGTACCGTAGGTTCGGTCTTCTTTTCCGTCTCAAACCTGGGTGCTGGGATAAGATTCGCTCGATGTGGCCGAGCCAATAAAGTCTTCTTTTCTTGGCCTTCTGGACTTCTACACATCTTGGTACAGCTCGTACAGTTCTCGGTTGAACCTTCTTCTCCATTCGCCATCGTCGCATACGGGAGCGAATATCCGTCGAAGAATTTTTCGCTCAAAATTGCCCAGTACCAATTCCTCTTTTTTACCTATCGTCCGACACTCGGCGAGCGCCGTAGAGTAGGGCTGGTAAAATCAAAGTTTTGTATAGCACACACTTTGTCTTTCGAGTGAGGAATTTTGAACCCAGTTGCTTGGCAAACCCGAAGCAGTAGCGGTTTGCTAGTGTAATTCTTCTTCGGATCTCCACTAAGGTGTCATTTGTGGGATTCATGTTTGTGCCAAGGTATGTAAACTCCTTAACTACCTCAAAATTGCTGCTACAAACAGTGACGTTTTGTCCTAGGCGGTGGACAGATGTTGCTTTGTTTGCTAATAGCATATACTTTGTTTTGTCCTCATTTACTTCAAGACCTACGAGTTTCGCCTGTTGTTCAATGTCGTCCGCATAGCTTAGGAGCTGGGTGGACTTGCTGAAGATAGTGTTTTCCGTGCTCACACCTGCCCTGCCCATGACATGACAACGCATCTCCTTGTCTAAGCCGTGCACATGTTTGGAATAACTCGGATGAACTATTATCCATTTGCACACTGCACTGCGTATTGTTAAGCGTCATGCGGCACAGCTGGATCAGTTTGTTCGGGATCTCGGATTCAGACATCGCCATAATAAACTCTTTGCGGCGGATGCATTACATTACGAAGCATTAATTGCGTAACGTGAGGTCGAAGCTTTTTTATGAAAGCATGCATTGAATTCCAATGATTCAACTCGTAAACATCAGGCGAAGCCAAAGCTGAAGTGTGTTTGCGTTTCAGCCATTACCGTAGTTGCAAATCTATACTTAGCTATGTATTATTTGCAGAAGAAAAAGCTATGGTATGGACAGTCCTTAACTTCTTTCTCAATACATCACATGTGGCAACACTAACTCAGAAGCTCATGTTTTGATTCCTGGTTTTCTTCTCACTTATATCGTGTTGATTTTTATCCCTTAAAACATCTCTTAATAACTGTAATCAATAACTGTGTTGATTTTCATGCTTGAATCGCGAGTAATGCAAATTTTCATGCAATCAACAAATTTGTTGCTGTAAGCAAAGTGAAATTAATTAATGTTTGCCGATGAAATCTTCTCCATACAATTTTTCTCTTTGGAGGAGGCGCAATAACTTGTACTTGTATACAAGTCATATTTTGTTTTCTTGTATGTGTGTATATGAAAAAATAAACCAGAAGATATGGAGGATAATTAATCATTAGGAAGATTGGGTCTTGATAAGACACTTGGAGAGCAAGCCAAAAGTTAAAGTCTATGTGCTAAAATTGATGGCATGTCTGGATTGAATGTGTGCGAAGAGGGATGATCTCCATGGAATATTTTACGGTAGATGGAGATACTTGATGTATTTATATAAATTTATAGAAAGTCGGAGGGAAAATTGTCTGTTTCGGCCTTGAAGGCTATGAGTACGGTTAAAGGCAAAAGGCAAGGCAACAGCACGCAAAGGATGAAACGGGTATTAAGCTAATTCGCTTGAGGCTCACCTTATAAAATAATAAATTGATATGGTGCTTAATCACATGACTTGAAGGGTGATGTTCTTGAAGGTGAATTTAATCTTTTATTTTGTCTATTTTTAAGAGAATGGATTTCCATCATTTTTTGATTTTCAATATTAAAAATGAAAAAGTATCGGCACAAAGGCACGGGGTTCTGCTGTGGTTGTTTGTCTGCACAAGAGAATATCCTAAATCCTATAATCCAATGGTCAGCTAATATTTGCTCAAGAAAGCACAGCATATAACTAATACAGCGGCAGAAATTCACTTCAACATCTCAACCAAGCAATCTTATTAATAAGAAGTGAAGAAATCTTCGTTTTTATTAAATTGTTCTTTCTTGATCCATGGTTCAGATTTGATCCTCGATTGTAGACCTGGATTTAAGATATTTATTTGATATTTGATATTTATTGAGAAAAGAAACAGCTGTACATTAAGTAAAACTTATTAAAAGTGCAATACAATGATATAATAATAATTGTTAAATCAAAATTTACATAATAAACTAAAAACTATTTTAAAAAGTTAAAATTAAAAATTTAAATTTAAATTTAATAATTAAAAACTTAAAAGCAATCACAACTTCAATGGAAAATAAGACGTGAAAAGTAAAAGTATCAGTTCAAATTAGCAAAGTTTTCAAAGCAAAGTTGAAACTTCTGTGTTCGACTCTAGACCTCATATGACTGGGAAAATTATTGCACAGTTTGACAGCATATACGAAAAATTGTCTACGAGATGTCAGCGAAGTAAACATAGATGAGCGCAATAGAATAAAACGATTTGTTGAACAGGAACTTAACAATTAATCTGAAGACAAAAGAACAACATCGATAATTGAAATAATCTTCTAGGTTACACCCAAAAAGTTGACGAGTAAAAGACGAAATAAACGTTGAAAACAAATCTGGCAATTGCATTAAGGGCTACTTTAAACTTATGAAGTGAATTAGAATCTGAGAAGTGTAGTGTTATAAGTGCCCTACTATTTGGTTTAAGCGCACCACGCTAAAATGTTAAGGCGAGTTAGCTCGCCGTAAGGTTGAAAGTAGAAGACCACAAGAATGTTCTTTTGACTCTGCTTTATTTTCACTAAATTCATTCATTAAATACTATTGTCTTAACTGTTATACTTATTTTGTATCTTACTTCTATACGTTGAATTTCATATTCAAAATATTTCTGTTTTTTTATTGGTTAAACTATATTTCACATCCATAAGATACAATAGGCAGGATAAGAGATTTAGCAAGCTTCAGCTTTGTCTCAGTTGGTAGACTCGATTTTGCAGATAACCCTCTAAGGGAAGCATATATTTTTGAAATAATTGAATTAATTTGAGTGTTCCAGTTCAGCCTATCATTTAATATTATACCGAGGTTTTAACCGTGATTAACCAATTCAATTGGGCAATTATTTAAAAATATAGTTGGGAAATATTGCCCGTAGCTTAGTGATTAGGTGCGTTGGCTGCTAGGCCGAACGCCGTGGATTCGAGTCATAAACTCCTTTTCATGGTTTCTATTTCATCTTTCACGGGCACTGCCTCTTGCGAAGAACTGACAAACTTTCCAAGAGTATCATCTATCATGAAAAAGTGCTTCTCAACTTTGCCGTTCGGAATCAGCGTTAAGTTGTAGGTCCCCACAATTCTTAACACGCACCTAGAGAATTGTTGATGAGAGTAAGCCACTTAGGCCTTGGCTCTTCAAGAGCTGTCGCGCCAACTATCTATCTAGTTGGGAAGTCTTCCAGGTAAGGTTTATTTTTGGAGATGCTTTTGTTTTTTCAAGGTTGAGTGAGAGTCCGTTGCTAATGGACCAATCGTATATATCGTATATATCGTATAATTATCCCTATGGGAAATGAAAAGTATAGCTGAACATTATCGGCGTATATATGAAACTTACAATGAGATAAAACAGATGGCAAGTCATTAATAAACAGTGAAACCAATAAGGGTCCCAGGATTGTTCCTTGAGGAACACCAGTATTAACAGGGAGGTACGAGGTATCGTGCTATTGCACGATACAGCTTGCCAGCGATTTGTCAGATAAGAATAAATAAGGTTATTTGTTGTGTCAGAGAAGTTAAAAAAATTCGTCAGTTTATCCTAGAGTAGGTTGTAGTTAACTCAGTCAAATGCCTTTGAAAAGTCAAGTCAGGTTAACACAGTTGTATGATTATTATCTAATGCTAGCATAATGTCGTCAGATACTTTTAAAAGAGCTGAAATACAGCTATGCCCTGACCGGAATTCCGATTGTATAGGGTTAAGTAGTTTCTTATCGTCAATATATATATATTTTTATAATAATTGTCAGCTTTTCTCAAGCCACCTCCGCGACATCAGCATAAACAATCAATGGTTGAAATATTATCGAAACAATAGAAGCTATTTAAACAAATGGACATCAGGACGTGGGAGTATTTGGTATCCGTTATTGAATAGAATATCAAGACATAAAAGAGCAACGAATGGTGTTGAAATTTTAAAAAGTAAAATTAAACTTTGAATTCTGTTTAAATGTATAAGTTCTGATTTTTCCGCTAAGCTTTGGATTCAAAGAAATCTTATTTTTGCTCAAAAATCATTGCAAGCAAAGTATGCCATCTCTTATTTCTGTTATGTGGAATACCGTTGCAAAGCACCAACCGATTTGCTCTCAACCATTATTCAGTTATGTTGTTAACTCTGGCATCTACAAATTCCACTTAAAAAGCATCTTAATATTGTTATTTCCAACTAGAACTGTATCAAGTGTATCAAAATCTAATGTTGCAACAACGTAACTCAATTTGCTTTGCTTTGTATAAAATGTTTTAAGAGTTTTCTTAGTACCTCCAGGATCCTGTATCTGTGCCTGATTCCCCAGGCTTTTTTCCCTATGAATTTCTATTTTTATTTGAGTTTCGTATTACTCTTTCCTTTTTTCTTCGAAAACCCTGATGGATTGATGTTGTCTTGCGAGATGTCGCATGTCACCCTAACTAACTGCGGAAGGTCAACAACGAATAAATTATGTGATAAATTCAGCCGAAAATTTTGTCCGTTTTTATTGCTTTAACATGTTTTGGGGTCGGTCTTTGTTTGGGAGATATGTGTACAGATGAAGACTTTGCCAGCCATCTTGAATACAATTTGGGGTTTGAGGATGATGTTGTCCGTCTGGAATAAGTTGAGTAGGGTTTGTCTTAGTAATTTATTACGTACACTTGTTTTTTTATTAGCTCATTTCTAGGGCAATTTGTTGTTTTCTTACTGAGCATGAACACAATGGAAAATCTTTTAAGTCCTGATGTGGATTTTTTTCTATAAACTAAAAGGTTTGCATGACCCAAATTAAAATATTACAAGAATCGAACAGCTTTGGCACCGAATAACTTTCAATCAGAGTAATATTGATTGCGAATATGCAAGTATTTTGCCTTTAGTCTGCAAAGTCTAGAGCTATTTCAATTCAGATGAAATTAAAATTTTCCACTTATCAACAATTTTTTGGCATGCCCAAGCAATTTATAAAAATGGTTATGCAATGAAAATTCCATTCATATCATGACATAAACATCATCATCCCTTACGCCATGCCACCGAAATACGACGACATCTTGTGTGAGTTTATCACAATCAAGATATGACAGCCGCACGAAGCCTCGTCACACTCCGCCAGACGTCTCCCTGACTTTGGAAAATGTAAAACATGTCAAAACAGCCAGAGATAGCAAAACCCAGATGCCGCAAAAACTTTTCCACAAAACAAACATAATCGTTCCTAGGAGGCTCATTTATTTGATCTGAATGGAACAAATCAACGGCATCCCTCCTCTGCATGCTGTCGCTGATTCCCAAAAAAAATCCACTTAAAACTCTGACTTTGCATTTAAAAGGCAAAAAACAATGAGATGAAACTTTTTTGCTTCCTTTTTGAATAAAAGTCAACCTCAAAACTGACGTTTCTCCACCCATATCCTGTTACTTGTTCCACACAACATGTGTAGATTCATTTTATGCTCAAATGAGAAAAGTACACAGAGACATAAAAATGAGAAAAACCACGATGAAACGACGACGACGATTTAACAAATTGCTCAATTGCGTATTACATTTTACATCCCTGATGGGAACAAATTACGGTATGTTGAAAACATCCTTGCTAACTGGTGACCAAAGTCTGGTTCTGATGGGAAGCTTGTTTCTGGCAGGGAAAGGTTTTGATTTAAAGGAGGAAAAAAATGTCGAGGATTGAAAGAATGGCAAGGGATATAAAATGCAAGAATTAAGAATTAAGCTTGTATTCTAAATCCAAAGTACAACAGGGATGTTACAAATCACAGTTTACTTAGGAAAATAGCATTCATTCTGGAGGTATGATTTTTTAGAGGCTCAGCACTTATAATAAAATTTGAAAAAAAAAACTGAGAGATGACAGAGTGTACGCAGTGCTCTAGCGCTAGCTTACTTACTTATTAAAGGTGGCGCTACAGTCCGTTGTGGACTTGGGCCTCAATCAACAGTCTCCGCCAGCTAGCTCGTCTCCAGTTTTGCACTCCAAGTTGATTGATGGAGAAGCGTGAGTTCTCCATCCTCATTTTGCACAAGCGAACGAGCTTGGCAGGGATGCCAAAACTAGACATAGCTTCACGCGGCCTAAAAATCGACGAAAATGTGGTGGGTATCGATTTGGAGTTCATACGTCTTTTACAGGATCTGCCGCAACGTGAAAATTTGGTCGATGGTTAACTTTCCTGGACTGAAGCCACATTGATAAGGACCAATCAGATTGTTGACGAAAAGCTTCAGACGTTCACATGTTACGGCCGAGGGGATCTTGTAGGCGATGTTTAGAAGACTTATTCCTCTGTAGTTGGCGTAGTTTAGAGGATCTCCCTTTTTCAGGATCGGGCAAACAATGCTGAGGTGCCATTCATCGGGCATGCATTCCTCTGACCATATGGTAAGATATACAGAGATTTTGTGCATGCTCCTATCTAGCTCGTCGCCTGCTGCTTTTGAACAACTCAGCAGCTAGTCCATCCGCTCCAGCGGCTTTGTTGGATTTCAGCCATGATATTGCGGTTTCCACTTCTTCTAGGTCGGGTCACGGAGTTCCTCAAGGTAGGCACTTCGGCCCTTTATAATTGAAAACATATTATGAACAAATATTACACCACAATCTGTCTTAATCTTAAATCGCAACCAAAACAAAACTGAATGTGAAAAATTCTCAGACATTTATAACATCCACTGTCGTCTTTAAACATACATCAAGGACACACCTATTGCTTATGCGTAAGACGGTAAGAGACATGCAAGATCATTAAGAATGATAAAAGAGCCTCAGTCAACCACATAAGCAAAACGAGAAACCACCGAAGGCACCACTGTAACACGAGGGCTTTTCATTTGAATTGTTTTGTCAAATGTCAAATGGTGGGAATTTCCGGGAAATTGATTGAAATTTTGAGATCTGCTAGAATTTGCAAACAATTGCGGTGTTGGCGTAGCAATTATACTAATATCTACACAAAACGTCTAGGCTTAAGGAAAACAAAGAAATATCAAAATGGTCTGGATGTTTTATTTCTTGTGCGTGTTTATGTCCATGAATGGTTTTTGCATAGATTTTAGATGTTTTTGGATGTTAATTTGCCGAAAAGAGAAAATTAAACAGAATTCAAATGCACTTGCGTGATTTCCCAAATTGTGTGGGTAAACATTTTCTGTTGATAAAAGTTAACGACGCGACGCATGCCGCCGTGTGTCGTCGTTGTCGGTCTTTTTGAGGACTTTGAATGGCTTGTGATAGCTTCAAGGTTCTTTTTTCCTCTATTGTTATGTTTTTGGCATTGATGAAAAGAGGAAATTCCTTGAGAGAAAAAATAAAACAAATTTACTTTTTTAAAGAGAAACCACAGATTCCTAGACGTTATAGCGTCTTTAAGTTCCTTTTAAAGGTCAAGGCGTTTATACGTACGTAACTTTCTCGTAAATATTCACGTTATAATCGAAAGTCGAAAGTCACTCGTTGCATCGTGAATCGTTTTTTTTTCGTGTAGCCAATTCCAATAACTCATTTTTCTCGAACGTGCTCAAGAGTTTTTGAGAGCCCTACTTTCTCAACGATACCGTTTTGCACTTGGGATTTATTGAAAGCATTATTCCAATATAAAATCTGAGAAAAAAACGGAAATGGATGTGTTGGGATTGCATATTGTAATATTTACTGGCTTTTATTGCAAAACACATCTTTTTAAGATGATGGAACAGCTTTAATCCACACTGATAAGGAAATATTAAACGAAGTCATTAATCATGCATGTGTGTGTATTTTTGATATCCGGTTGAGTGGCTGAAGTGATGCAAGCATATATATCAAAAGTTGATTGGCTGTTGTGTTGCGAATTCAAGAAGATTGATGAAGTTGTTGAGAAGGTAAATTCATGAATTCATTGTAAATGGATTTTTTTTGGCTCGTTCGAAGGTGGATTCTGTTAAGTCATTAATGTAGGTTCTTCAAAAAAAAAAAAAAACTTTTGAAATTCAATTAAAATGATGTTTTGGTAGAAGTTTACTTTACTTAAGATGTATAACATATTGTTAAGGAAAAATATGAATTCACAAAAAACAACTCAGATTCTGAAAGTTTTTGGACTGCTCCAAGCATCTACAGATCAAAACTCATTGAACCACCAAATACAGATGCATAATTTTTCCTTAAAATTATTAATTGCAAACACATTTTTTGTCTGGAAAAAAAAGCTTCAAAAATGATTGATATTCAGTATTAAAATCATGCTTTAAGGATCAAGACGACATTATTTTTTTGTCAAGAGGGGTCTTCTGTGGGGTCGTAATGAATTATTAATCACCGAAAAATATTTTGCACTCAAGCGATAAATTAATGTTTATGGAGACATTAAAGTTATAGTCCAACAATTTTAATTCTTAATTTTATTGCCAGGGTAGAAATAAAATAAAACAAAAAATGTAATCCTGAAATTAAGATTAATTAAAAAATTAAATGAAAAGTTTAATTGTCGGGTCGGGTAATTTAATGAGAGCATTTGGTGTTTGAAAACTTGAATGAAATTCATCAGAGAGCTCATTATCTACATTTGTTTTCTGATTTTAATAAATGTGAGTATGTAGGAATTATGCGTTAGTTGGTCGTCACCATCCGGAAAATCTGACATCCTTTATCTCTAAACCGCTTCTATTCTAACTATTTGAAAAGAACCCAAGTAAAAAGCTTGCAAGAAAAACAAAGAAACAAACAACAGCTGTAAACGGGAAACATTCAGGATGAACATGGTACTAACCTCAAACATGGCTCATCCAAAAAATGTAATGGCCGAAAAATAACACACCTTAGCTTCGTTTTTCTCTGCGTTACGATGCACCGACTTCGAGTTTGCTTTGAATGACATTTCTCCCTCCATCATCAAAATTTCTCCGAAAACAAATATATTTAAGGTAGGTTCTTTAACTCCCTAAAACTCAATAAAACCCCCAAATTTGCACACTTTTCTGTTGTTTTTTTGTAAGTTCTGATACGTTGAAGGAGAAATATATTTCCCCTATCGCCAGATAGCACGTTCAGTTTGGTCTTGTTTTTCATGAATTTCAATTGCTGTTATGTCAGATAGCCACCTATATCTACCAGAAATTATTGGATAGCTTTGAATGTGGTTTGTTTGAGCCCCTGTTATTTTTTCTACATGAAAAAAAAACAAAACGAAACCTATCCGGATAGCGTACCCAATTCAAAGTAAACGCTCCCAATTTCTTTCGGAAGTTTTGTCAGTTCAGAAAACAATACATTAGGTATGTTCAGCGACACTGTTCTGCACACTGAACAGAAAAGTACAGCTTTTTGGTGTTCATTGACACACTTGCTGTTCCAAACTGTTCTGATTTGGTGTTCATTGAGCCTGTCTAGAAAAGTTTATGACAGGATTTTCTGTTCCATCTTTTTAGGTAGAACACATCTTGTGTTCTAAACTGTTCCAATCTGACATTTCTCATGAAGCTGTGCTGTACTGTGCTGTCTTTTTTCTCACTGAACAAAGCTATTGAATTTCGTTAACGATTAAAAAAAAATGTGTTGAATTGTGAGGTTTCTGCTGTCAAGTATTCTCTTAATTTTCTTGTTCCTCAGAAACATACAGTTTTCATAAAACTCCCAAAAAAGTAAAAGAACGGACTATTTGACTATTTGATTGCTTACTTTTATTAACATAATTGTTGAGCTGTTAGTCTGAGAACACACCGAATCAGACAAGATGTCTTTTTGTCTTTCGACAAAAAATCGTGTCTTTGTATCCATTGCTCTTATGAGGCAACACACACCGAAAAAGACACGACACGATAAAAAGTCTTGTCCGCTCGTCAGTTGCAATAAATACATGAGGTTGTATATGAGCAAAACACATCGAAGAAGAAAACGAGTCCGGGACAGAATGTTACCACCTGATACTATACACCGTTTTATGAAGTAACACTCACCAGAGTGATTAAGGCAAACAAACAGAAATCGACAAAAAATTGTGTCAGTTGTATAGGTTGTATATGAGCAAAACACACCGAAGCGGACAAAGACAATACATTTTGTCTATGTCGGTCTCAGTGTGGGTTGAAATCAGACACGATTTTTTGTCGGAAGACAAAAAGACGTCTTGTCTGATTCGGCGTGTTTTTAGCCTTAGACAAAGCAAAAGCTTTTGATCAACTGTCTTACTCAGTTATCATGTTGAAATTGCAGCTATTAGGCTTCCCCTTGGGCTGGTTTCATAGATTTCTTCTTACTTTGAGGATAGAACTTATCAAAATAAATTCAGAGACATATTTTCGAAGACTTTTACTGCTTAATATTCTCTTTATTTTATCAATAATTGATCCATTTTTATGTGTTCGTAACAGTGAAATTCTTATTTATCTAACAATGATCGCATTCTTCTGCAAAATGATATAAATAGGTTTTCTGTATGGTGTAATAAGAACAGTTTAAATCTAAGCCCGTCGAAATGTCAGACAATGAGATTCTCAAAGAAGCGAGCATCTTCGACTGATGAGTATTATATATCTCAGCAGATTCTTACTCGTGTTTTTAAAGTAAGGGATCTAGGGGTTCTTTTTACACCGGATCTAGATTTTACAGAGCACATTAACAACATCGTTAAAAAAGCTAATTCTATGTTGGGGTTCGCTAAGCGTAGGTCAAAAGAATTTCTTGATCCTAAGACCTTTCAGCCTTTCTCTTTATAATATTGCCTTGTTCGTCCGCATCTTGAATATACTTCACAGATTTGGACTCCTTATTATGAGGTTCATTGACTATTGACATCGCAGTACTTCGCACATAAATGCAACGAACTACAGGCATATACAGCACTGGCGACTGAGGCCATCGGCTAAGTATGAGGTTCATAATGGCAGGTTAGAATCGGTGCCACGTAATTTTACTCGTTTCGCAGTAAAAGGCATTCAATGGCATGATCCTCAAAATATTCCTGCTTATGGCGATCGAGTATCACTCCTTCAAATGCAATCCTTGTCTCAAGGAAGGACCAACAATGATATATAGTTTTCCTTCATCAACTTATAACAGGCGTCACAGATGAACCAGACCTACCTTCTAAGTGATATACTTTTTTACTATCGGGGAGGAGGTTATCACCTCGCAGCATCTATCTAATCCCAACTCATAGGACCAATTACGGAATGCATGAGCCCTTGACAAGGATGAGTAGGCTTTTGAATTATAATACGGATCTTATTGACTTTCATATAAAACCAGTGTAGCACGATCTTAATTGTTTTAATTGATAAAGTCAGGCATCTTGCTCTTTTATTGAAAATGCGTGCCTTCGGTACGATGAATCCCTTCTTCGTTGGATTAGAAACTTTCTCTCGAACATTTCAATAAAAGTTGAATTGGACGAATTCAAGTCCAAAACACACAATATAAATGCTGGTGTAACCCAAGGCTCCGACCCTCTTTCTCATTTTCATTAATGATGTCTCGTCTGTTACCTCTAATGAATCCCTCCAATAAATTATTTCGCTGACGATAGTACCCTTAGCTTATCATATTCGTTTCCATATTCACATCCCTCCTCCTCGGATGTAAAACTGCAACGGCAAAATATGATAAGCTCATTAAATTCTGACTTAAACAGCATTGTTCAATGGGGAATTGAAAACCGTGTTTACCCTCGAGCCCAACCATTTTTTAACCGTACTACGCGAATGTGGAACTCTTTTCCACACTCTGTCTTTCCCAGTCATTACAATGTTCAAGAATTTAAGACCAATGTACACCGACACATATGTAATGTTGATAAATACAACAATATCACCTGCACGACAGCTTCAAATGATTGGGAAGATTCAAAGCAAATATAAAATTAAATTTGAACCTTTCCTTAGTTGTTTATTTGTTGTCAGCATTAATTTCACCACTGATTTTGTAGAACTTCAAGTTCTCTCGGAAACCATTGCCCTTTAACTAAAAAAGAATAAAATTCCAACAGAAATTTAGTTTAATTAACCAAAAACAATTCCAAAAACCACAAACAAAAACCAGAACTTTTGTATTCAATAAGGTTTTTAGTCTCTTTTTCTTCTTTAAAAACCTTAATTCAATTCACATCGTGACCTCAAACAAAACCAGACAAAAGAATCTTTAAAAAAATATAAATTTTAAACACAAGCATCCCGACTGACTACTGTTTTGTAATCTGCAATTCAGCTCCACCACAACAGAAGCCACAGTCACTCAAGGCTAAACGAATTTTCGACTAATGAAGTTCGAAGAAAATATGCTTTCATGTATAAATTGTCGATATATCCACCTTATACACACGAGGACAACACAAAAGCATTATGCAAAAACAAAACTCCTTAACTCAGATTGAACATGCGAACAAAAATAATGTAATCGGCATTGGGCCGCATCTCCTCTCATCCTGGCTCAAATTTGGCTTTTATCTTCTTATCCTGCTGGCTGACGAAGGAGATGACAAAAAATATGTACGTTCTTGTTGTATTTGCCTCAAGTTGATTGAATTTTTTTGTTTTTTTATTTTTGTTCCTTCCGGACTTGGCTGCCAGATGAAAAACACTCAGACACGCACTGGATCCTTTTTTGTTTTGCTTGAGTTTGAACAAACGTCCTCGACATATTATCAATTTCTGAAGGGGTGTTACGAGTGCCGGCAGCGTCTATTTCTTTTTTTTTCATCTCATGTGCAATACATGGCACCTCCTGCTGAGGCAATATCTCTAGCTCGTGCAGTGTTGATTTGCTGAAGAAGGACGTTTCAGGTCGAAGTTTTCATTTATTTAACTCATTTTTTTCTTAAATAGTTTTCAATCGATTGACAATACCAAATGGATAGAAATTTAATCTTTTATGTGAGAATTAAGGAATGAAGAGGAAAATTTTCTAGGAAAATGCCAGACCGAACATTCCCAATGGTCATGTTATGGAATCTGATAATGTTATGATGTGTTGTGGTCGGGTGGCCTAAACATTATTTTCTGTATGCTTGAGTAAACTAAATTTGAGTCCTTATCCTTGTAGGGAGATAGAGAGATGATTGGAGCCTTGAGAAAGGAGAATTTCAGTAGAAATATACTGGTTGAATTTTTCAATTAAACTGGAATCCTTTCATACAACGAAAAAACATTGTATGACATCTGGGATACCGCAAGGTTCCGTTTTTACCACTGTACTTTTTCTTTTGACTTCAAGAAATGGATTGAAATCAATCACGATTGGAAGCAAATTCCCAAAAGACTGATAAAACGTCAAATTCCCTATGAAATTCCCCTTGCTTTCGTTCTTGTTTTTTCGTTTTCACTTAACAACAAACAGAGAAGACACACACTGTGGTATGAAAGGAAGTATCAGCAAGGAACAAACACATTCCGACCACCGACCAACCCACAAAAAGACGATTGCTTTTGTTGTAAAATGAATTGAGCGTATTGAGTATCAATTTGGATGATTGATCATGCTGTTGTGTGTTTTTCTTTTTTTTTATCGAACCAGGGATACATTTACAAGATACACTATCTATGGCACATTGGCAATAAAAAAGCAAACAACTATAATACACAACACGCCTCCAACCCAACTCTAACCCTCCGTTCCGTTGCTAATGTTGGGTTGAATGGCGAATTTGTGGCGATTTATATTACGTTCCATGAATGATTACGTCCAACATATATATATCCATAAGTTATTACCCTCACACCAATGAACAGAAATATCCAAATCGATAATGTATCCATAGAAAATTTCATGTAAGTTTGTAAGTGGCTTGGAGACAGGAGTTGGTTCATATTTTCCAAATCCACTTTGCGACAGACACAACAATCTTGTTTTGTATTTAATTCATTTATTCTTGTTGCTAAGCGTGAGTTTTTTTTTTTTGACAAAAATAAGATCCTTAAGTCGATGATTTAATCAATTGTGATAGAATGCCTAAGCACTGAGAGAATGAGAGAGAGACAAGGTAATAAGCTTTTAGAGACAGAAATTCTTTATTTTTTTTTGCAATTTTAAAGCGGATACGAAATTCATTCCGAAAACGGAAATAAGATAAGAAGGTTCATCGAAGTAAAGGTCGTTGGTATTGGATTATTAATAAGGTAGCTAAGATTCTTAATGGATGGTTAATAAGTTCAGGTTTTAGGAATTTTTATGGATTTTAAGTTTTAAGGCTTTGGAGTAATTTTGTGTTGTTGAGTATAGATTAGGATTAGGAAACTTTGTGAATTTCTTATGTAAGTGAACTTATTGAAAAAGAGTCCTTGAAACACTTTTGCCAACATTTGCTTGAATTTTTGCCCAATTTCTAAGAACCGCCGCCATTCGTATTCACACTCCCTCTAAGTGGTTCCATCGAATTTTATGATTTTATTTCTGGTATATCCAATTTCAAGGTATAATTTTGATTTTCATTTGTTTCTGTTGTTTTTTTATGACAAATCCAATCCAGTACTCATAAAATTCGCAAGAAAAGAAAAACAAAAATCGATCGAAGAATTACATTGGTTCGTTCTCCATGATTCTCATCATTTCGAGGCACCAAATTTCTCAGATTTTAAAAAAGGGTGTGGCCCTTAATGATGATTGTTACTTTCTTATCCGGCTCACAATTTATGAAGGATCTCAGCCTGAGATATTGCAGCCTGCCATCGTGATTGGTCCCTCGCATGCACTTTCCAGTCGCCGAAACCAAGCGCTCTGGCATCCGTAGTCACTTGGTCTTTGTACCGTATGCTTGTTCTTCTTTGCAGTCTCGAATCTGGGGGCTGAGATGGGAAGACTTTCTTTGCTGGAGCGTTTTCGTCCTTTCGCTCGATGTGGCCGAGGCAATGTAGTCGTCTTTTCTTGGTCTTCTGAACTACATCCACATCTTGGTAGAGTCGAATAGTTCTCGGTTGAACCTTCTTCTCCACTCGCCATCGTCGCATACGGGACCAAAAATCTGTCGAAGAAGTTTTCTTTCCCTTTTTTTACAGCACTCGGGGCCATAGAGAAGGACTGGTAAAATCAAAGTTTTGTATAGCAGGCACTTCGCCTTTCGAGTGAGGAGTTTTGAACCCAGTTGTTTGGCCGAACTGAAGCAGCAACTTCGCTAGGGTAATTCTTCTTCGGATCTCCACTAAGGTGTCGTTTGTGGGATTGATGTTTGTTCCAAGATAGGTGAACTCCTTAACTACCTCGAAATTGCTGCTACCAACAGTGACGTTTTGTCTTCGGCGGTGGACAGATGTTGCTTAGTTTGTTGATAGCATGTACTTTGTTTTGTCATCATTCACTTCAAGACCAACGAGTTTCGCGTGTTCTTCAATAGCTGTGAAGTCCTCAAGCACAACTCTCTGGCATCGACCAATGATATCAATGTCGCCCGCATAGCCTATGAGCTGGGTGGATTTGTTGATGAAAGTGCTCACACCTGCCTTGCGCACTATCTGCTCCAGGACTATGTCGAAGAAGTCACATGACAGCGCATCTCCTTGTCTAAGCCCTGCGCATGTTTGAAACAACTCGGATGAGCTGTTTCCCATTGGCACACTGCACTGCGTATTGTTAAGCATCATGCGGCACCGCTGGATTAGTTTTTTTTGGGATCCCGAATTCAAACATCGCCATCATAAGCTCTTCGCAGTTGATGCTATCATAAGCGGAATTGAAAACGATGAAAAGGTGGTGTGTTTTGAGTTAAAATTCGTTCGCCTTTCCATGATCTGACTAAATATTTGGTCAATCGTTGTTCTGCCTGGCCTAAAGTCACACTGGTAAGTGCCGATTATTGTGTTGGAGAACGGCTTAAGACGCTCACACAGAACGTTGGATAGGATTTGGTATAAGCAACATTAAGCAGGGATATATGGCTCGGTAATTTTTGCATGACATAGGATCGCCTTTTTTGTAGATGGGGCATATGGAGCTTATCAACCAGTCAGTGGGCATGCATTCTTCCTCCCACACTTTGTTGATGACCTGGTGCATGCGGTAAATCAAAACACCTCCTCCATATTTAAAGAGTTCCGCAGGTATACCATCCGACTCGGCGGACTTGCTGATGATGATGATGCTTAATTCTCATGGATTTGATTCATTTAAATTGGGGCCTCTTTTTATGTAAGAGCATGATAGTCATCCTACATACATTTTTCATCCTTTTTGGAGTTAAAATTAACTATTAAACGCCTCTTTAGGACAATGACAAAACCTTGAAACAAATGAGTTAAGACAATCAATCAACAAAATCGATAAATTTACATTCTTGTTATTCAAAATTCCCTCTCGTTTGTTTAACTAAAAGCCTAAGCATGCTTAAGGTAAATAAGATTATAACTTCTGGACGATAGCAAACAGAATTGGCAAAAGAGGCAAACAGAATGGGAATGGGATAAAGGAAAAATTTGCATCTAGTTTCAAAACTTTGAGAATGCAATTCTTTTCTTTGGTTTTGTTGTTCTTCTGTTGGAGTTTTTCATTTCAACCAAGTTGAATGGGTATTGAAAAATGTGACGGCTCACTTTGCGATTCCAAACTTTTCCGAAGTCAATGATGACGTTTGAAAGTTTGGAATTCTTTCAAAGTATGCCTTCCATTCGACTATTAGAGCTTGAATATATTTTGACATTGATGCCATATTTGAAATGTTTTAAACTCTGCTTTGTAGTTTTTTTCTATTCCTATAAAAACAAATAAAGTAAATTCAAGAAAACTTCGCCCGCCCAATTACAAACGAAACCTCTTTCAACAAACTTCAACAACACCAGATCATATGTCTTCTTAAAACAGTTCGCACAACCATCATTTTCACCTTATTTTTCTCAAGAATTCTAGTTAAGTGAGATGTTCGAATATATAATATTCCTTTCTTTTTTGTTCACCCTCACGCTAGAATACGCTGCACCTTAAGTGCATTCAAATGGCAGTTCTACAGAACCTTATCTATCTACCGGAGGAAAAAGATGTTTGCAATAACAATGTAAGTCGCTTCAGTGCACACTTCCCATTGCCACAAGCGCTCTCTTGAAAATTGAAACAGAAAAAAAAACAGCAAGATAAAACTACCAAAACCTTGCAACACGCTAAATACGAATCCTTTCCCATCGACCTTGCACTTGCTGATGCACGATGCACTTCTAGGATTTCACTTTACTTCGCGTACATATTCGTATTTGAAATAGAAAAAAAAATATCTACGTTGTTTTCCTTTTTTTTTTAATTGAGTGGAGGATTCCAGAATCCTTACGGTACTTAAGATACAGCTCCTAATGGGAGATAGTGAAGTTGTTAAAGTGATTTAAAATTTAATTACACGCAAGAGAACGTTTATTAAATTTAATACATAGAAAGCTTTAGTTGCACTTAAAAGATTCTTAAATATCCTACGTTGAACGTGGAAAAGATTATTGTTTTAAATGGTTTTGGTGTAACATTTTAAGAGTACTTACTCTTCATAGTTTCATTTCGGTATTTTGTAGTTTTAATTGGTGCTTAGAGGTTTTTTGACATTTATGCGCTAATTATGAATACTTACTTACTTACTATAGGTGCGTACAGCCGTTGTGACTTTGGGCTCAATCACAGTCTCCGCCAGCCAGCTCGGTCATTAGCAAGCTGTCTCCAGTTTTGTACTCCAAGTTGATTGAGGTCCTCTTCCACTTGAGTGCGCCACCTGAGTCACGATATTCCTCTCCTCCTACGTCCCTCGGAAAAAGTGTCGAAGACTTTCCGGGCCGGAGCATTGCTGTACATCCGCTCTAAGTAACCGCGCCATCTGAGTCTCTGGACCTTGACCCTTCTGACTAGGTCCATGTCGTTGTTCAACCCGTAAAGTTCGCTGTTATATCTTCTTCGTCATTCCCCTTCAAAATGGACGTGGGGTCAAACAAAGTACTTTCCTCTCGAAACAGCCTAAGGCACTTTCTTCCGATTTTGTCAAGTTCCATGCTTCTGCTCAGTACAGCAGGACTGGGATGATGAGAGTGCACAATTGCACAATTTTACATTAGTTGCTCTAGAGAGGGCTCAATTGCTTTCTTAGCACAAAGAAACAGCGAGATTTATAGTTCGTCTGATCTCGGCGCTGGTGTTGTCGCCCGTGTTAATAGCGGAGCTTAAGTAGACAAACTTCCCTTCTACCTCAAAGTTATTTGCGTCTATTGTGACGTTCTGTCCGAGCCGTCGGTGTTGGGTGTCCTTCCTCGAAGACAGCATATACTTCGTTTTGTCCCCATTTACAGCTAAACCCATTTTTGACGCTTCTATCTCAATTCCACAAAGGCACCATTGACATCACGCTGTGTTCTTCCCATTATATCAATATCATCGGCGTACGCGAGAAGTTGAACAGATTTTTGGAAGACAGTGCCTCTGGTGTTGACGGTGGACGCACGACAGTGCATCGCCATGTCTGAATCCTTTTTTGACGTCGAAAGATTCCGTAAGCTTGTTGCCATAACCTTGATGGAGCAGCGTGAGTTCTCCATCGTCATTTTGCACAAGCGAACGAGCTTGGCAGGGACGCCAAAACTAGACATAGCTTTGTACAGTTCGTCTCTGTAGAGTGTAGTTGCTGTCATATGCGGCCTTAAAATCGATGAAAAGGTGGTGAGTATCGATTTGGAATTCATAGGCCTTTTCCAGGATCCGCCGTAATGTGAAAATTTGGTCGATGGTTGACTTTCCTGGCCTGAAGCCATATTGATAAGGGCCAATCAGATTGTTGACGAAAGGCTTCAGACGTCCACATATTACGGTAGAGAGGATCGTGAAGGCGATGTTAAGTAGACTTATTACCATGTAGTTGGCGCAGTTTAGAGGATTTCCCTTTTGTTAATTATGAATGCATTTCGTTATTAAAGGTTCTCAAGCACTGACTGTAAATTGTGCTTTTCTGTATAATTGCAAGTTTATCCATGATAATAATCTGTAAGGACTATGAAATGGAAAGGATTCATTCACTGCTGTGAATGCCAACACAGCTGGACCACATAGAAGCAGAAGAGGTCATTGTCATATTTCAAAATATAAATTTCATTCGAAGTTTCGTAAAAGTTGTTAAAACCTGATTAAATCTGCAAAAAACTTTGCTTTCCCATGCATTTTAACGTTCAACTTTGTACTTAAAGTAAACCTAATCATGTTGAATCTAATCAAAATTCAAAAACTTTTAAAAACAAAAAAAAACTCTTCTTACTTTCCAACATAAACCCAAAACAGTTCAGTTGAACAAAATCAGACGGGAATTATAAATCCATAAGACTATCGACAGTCAAAAACGTCGTACTTTTAATGCCAACATCGACACAGCGAAAAATCGTATTTCCTATTGTTGAAATTTTGACAGTATACACAACTTATACAGCAGAATTTGTACACAAGAAACACAAATAAAATACAAACAAGTGGATTGTAACAGTATTTATTCTTGAACCATCTGCTGCGACTAAAACTTCCAACCTCAAAGTGCTCTTAGTTGAAGTTATGGCACTTTGGTTTTTATTTTATTTAATTTTCGTTGTCCTGGGAGTTATTGTTGGTTTGTTTCGGTTCCGGAATGAGATGATTTATATCAATTTTAATACTTTTGTTTGTGTCAGTCGAAAAAAACACATAAAACACCGTGAATCACGCAGCGTTGAGTTCGCGGTTCACTTGTGATGTTGGCCTGCAACTAAATGCAGGCGATTTTCTCTCAAAACCTCTTGCATGGCCATAAGCTAATGTCAAAACTTAATATTTACTTTTGTAGTTTCGAAATTATATCCTGAGGTGTGCAGGATGAATAACAACAACAAAAAATGCGAGGATACTGCACCGTGTGTGTTTTGCATTTATTTTTTATTTCCGTTCACTGTGTCGTATGAGTACTATTTTATTATTGTTCTGTTCATCGATGGATATTATTTATAATGTCGTTGTGTATTGATATTGTGGATTACCATAATTTATTGTTTAAAATTTGGAATAGATTGAACCATCAATATTTGACAAACAAATTGTTAAAAAAAAGGAATTCACCCCTGTTCTGATTTTCGCTCCGAATTGAATTCGTTAAAAAATTTGATTTTCGCATGGATTCGAAAACTTTTTTTTCTTTCTTTATACCCTTATTATGCCAAAGGAAGGAAGGTGAACTGATTTGAGATGAAGAATGCAACTGCCTATTTCTCTAGATCACTTACCGCAGAAGTAACGATAGAATAGAGAGAGATATGAAACGACACTGATCTAACGAATGGAATGAAGCAGTGATGTCTCTTTAACCGATAATTCTTAGGGCTTTTTTTAATACCATCCAAGAGGCTTAAATATGTACATATGTAGCTGGAGCACCAGCCCAGAGATGAGCATTGTATTCAAGCTTTCGATGGATATAGGTCTTATAGATACTAGCCAGATCAGACGGGGAGAAGAATATATTGCGGCATTTTTGGCGACATCGCATATGTGCTCATTCCACAAAATTTGTTCAGTGATGCACATACCGGGAATCTAGAGATGATCGGTCCCATTGATGCAAGTGCCACTCATGGACCGTGGCAAAGGAGGTATATCTCGCTTTAACGATACAAGACAACATTAGGTCTTCGAAGCAGTAAACTCTACGCGGTTTATTCCATATTCTACAATGCTGTTTACGTCAGTGTTTTATGAGCTTATCATATTTTTCCATTACAGTTCCGCATTCGAAGAGGAGGGATGTGAGCCTGGGAACGAATAAGAAAACCTAAGGGTACTATCGTCACAAAAAAAATGTATTGGATTAGATGTTACAGAAAAGAGATGAATTATAAAAATGAGAAAGAGGTCGGAGACAAAAAAGAGCCCTGGGGCACACCAGCATTTATATTGTGGGTTTCAGACTTGAATCCGTCCAATGCAACTTGTATTGAACGTTTAGAAAGAAAATTTCTAATCCAACGAAGGAGGGATTCGACGATATCGAAAGCACGCATTTTCGATAAAAGAGCAAGATGCTAGACTTTATCAAATGCCTTTGAAATGTCAAGTGCAACTATCTAAGTTTCTCCAAAATAATGTAAAGCCTTGTTCCACTATTCAGTGAGATGAACCATCACCAGTGGACCTGTTGCTGCGGTCATTAAGTAGCGTTTGATCGTCGATATATTTCTTGAGCTGATAGTTTATCAGCGTTTCCATGACCTAAAACAGATGGGACCTGAGTGCAATTAGACAATATTTGGTGGGAGAAGAAGATTCGCCTTTTTTTGGAATTGGCTGCACAAAGGCTGTTTAACAAGTGCTCGGATAGAGCCCATTAGAAGAAAATATAGAAAAGCTTACACAAGGGTTTTGCCGGCGTGGAAGAACACCTCTTCAGAACATAATCCGCTGATGCGGATGGTATTGGACCAGCGGATTTATGTTCTTGTTTTCTTTTAGGACTCTCGAGCACGAGTGCGAAAGAAGATTTGTCCCATAGAATTATTGACGAGCTCAAGAACTAGGAGAGCCATGACACTCTCTGGCAGCAAAGAGTTGGAGGCGAACTGCCTAGCAAAAAGGTTAGCTTTCGCGGGACAGCAAACATCTGGAGTGTTATTTTCAACGAGAGTAGGGACCGAAGAAGAGGAAGACATTTTTAATATTTTTTTACAAATAACCAAAAATTCTTATTGCCTTTGGGACCTTGCAATATTTGTTGCCTTAAGTTTTGGTCAAGCAAAAGGCCTTCCTGCCTTGTTTGAACTTATTCCGGTTGTTCTCAGTTGGGTGGGCTCTATTCTTTACCTCTTTTTCCCTGATAACCTCTTTACAGCTTGAATCAAACCAAGACTTTTCTTTGGGTTTGATGATTTTAACCCTATTCAGGATACAAGTTTTCATTCGCAAAATAATCATATTAGCTATTAAATCTGCGCTGGAGTCTACGTCACTATCGAGGAAGCATAGTGACCATTTAAAGATCCGGAAAATGTTGTTGAGACCGTCCCAGTTGGCTTTCTCGTATTGCCATATGGTTCTCTTTGGAGCTCTTTCTCTATCTGGATAAGTTCGACACAAGAAATTTGAAGGTACAATACTATGGACTGACCTGCCTAGAGTAGTTAATCCATCGTTAGTGTATTTAACAGACGTAAAGAAAAAGTCAAGACTATTTTCCGCTTGGCCAATAATGTCCGATATTCGAGTGGGCTCGGTGATAAGCTGAGTAAGGTGGTCAAACACAGCAAAGATTTCAGCACCGATTCTTTCGGGTCTGGCCCAAATGAAGAAATCGGCCGTAATGAATATTTCAGTGTGAGTATACAGGGATACAATTCTTTGAATGAAGTCAGACAGACCGTCAAATTCGCGAGAAATAAAGGAAACAGTAGTGCTTAAGCTTATTTAAGTAAAACTTGAACCACATAGAATTGCAGAAAGGCTTGGAGCAGCGTCCATATTGTGGTAAGAATTGATAAGCAACATCATTCCTTATGCAGACGGCGATTATGCAGACGGCGAGACCATGGGGAAGAATAAAGAAAATATACTCTTAGCCCACGAATATTGCAATAATCAACTCTGAAATTATCAATCATTACAAGTTTAACAAAAAAATGCAGAAGATTAATATACAGCATGACAAACGCCCGGCATTTTCAAATATTCTTACTTCATCAAAAACACAATTCTCATTTTAAGTGCCTACTTTTGTATGAATACGAGTTCTATGGTTTTCAATGTCTTACTTGTTTTCAACTTTACCATCTGCCAATTTCTTTCAATAAATCAATCTTCCACTTCAATGTTATAACAATTTATTAAAAACCAACAAAAATACAACTTCCAAACTTAAAAATTCAAATAAAATTAAATAACCTCCTCTTAATTTTGTTCCCTCTGTTAAACATAACAAAGATAATAAAAACGCAGAAACAATATGTTATGTCAAAATAAAGTCTCCATACCCTCACCATAGAACATAAACAACTTTTGCCATAAAAACAAGCTCCTATACCATTTAAAACCAACAACACAAGGCAGTTGTGACTAGAGATAAGGAGATGGAGTTAAGGGGTGGTGAGAGGTGACTCATCGTGCATAATAAATTAATAAAGTCTGTTGGAAAAAATATGAAAACTTATGGCTGATGTATGTGTTGTTATTTTTTTTTTATTGACATGTTGCCCTGTTCGTAATTTCATTATGGCCTTTTATCGCTTTTTCATTATTTTGAAGAACAACAAAAATATAAAACGAGGGTATTGGCTTTCATTTTGCAGAAAAAGAAAATCATCTAACCAACCTCAATCAATAATCAAACAATATTGATTTTTTTTATCTTATTGTTTACAATATTCAATAAATTTATTTTTACCCAAGACTACAATAAATGAAGGTACATTCAATCAAATACAAGTGCATGTTAGTATTGCTATCTGTACATGGGAACTTACTCTGAAAGTGAGTGTTTAATTTTGTCGAGGGAGAATTTCGACACGATTTCGAAATTTGTTTTCACGTAATTTACTACTCAGGTAACTGAAACTGCTCGTCAAAAAGATAAAATTGAAAATACCACCTTCCTCGTTTTAATGGAAACTCGGTCCTTTCAATCGGATTAATTGATATTGTAAATTTGCAATGTGAGTGGTATTGTGTTGGTTTAAGGATAAATGTTCGGTTTTTAATTGATAAAGTGGGTTGTGTTTTTCATGCGTAAATCAAAAATAAATGTTTATGCGAAAGTACGAATACTTGTTTTATATTATGGTTTTCTGAATGGGTTTGGGGACTGAAATATTTTATCAAATTATTTTGTTGACGTCAAATGTTTTTGGGAATTTAAAAATCGAACAATTGATAAAATGTTCTCTACATTGCTATATACCGTCTTTTGAATCTTTTTAGATGAGTTGCAACACTTCCCTTCCACAGTATTTGTAATTTGCATTAGATTTAGTTTTTCACATTCTCACAGCAAGACCAAAATCACCATGACACCGCATGCTGCCTGTAAGCCTTTGGTACCCTTATTGCAATTTTGCAAGCTTTCCGCATGGCTCCGCTTCCCCCTTCATTTCTGTGATCATCATCCGCGTTTTGTAAACAAACGCAATTTACGAAAATACAAAATTCAACACACAAATTCTTCTGCACACAAATTAATTGAACAACAAAAGTGGCAAACATTACCATCTAACGTGATGATAAATCAACAGGTACCCTAATATACACACACTTTAAAGGGTGGTGCTATTAAACGAGGTTTGGGGAGCTATATGAGTTTTTTTTGTTTTCAAAACACTGTCAACACATTAAGGCCAAAAAGGTCGTTTCTGTATGTACGATACGTCGAGTATGCAGGTGTTTTGCTGGGTTTAAGGTGACATTGATGATACTTTATGTGCTCTAAGCTTAACGGCAATGGTGGTTTGTATTATGCTCGTGCAAGAGTTTAACGCATTACCACCTAATAAATTGGATGGAACGAAGAGAGGAAACTGAGAAATTTATCAGGGTGGATAAAAACTACAAGATAAGAGGTGAAAATATGGTTGTGTTTTGTTATTTAGGTCAAAATAAAAATACAACATTTAAGTTCGAGTGAATATAAAATGGGGGTATGACGACTCTGTTGATTATATTACTTCTGACCATTTTCACTACCCGTTTTTAGAGAAGAACTGGGTTTTGCTGCAAAGGAAATTTTGTAGATCATGAGAAACGTTTTTTTCCGATAAGTTGAACAAACGATTGGTATCTCGTCGAAATTTGACAAAAAAAAAACGGTTCCACATATTTTCAAACACTGTAACTTCATTTGGCGTTAAGCGAAAATTCAGAAAGCTAGTGTCAAGGCGCGTCTCAAAGTTGGGTAAGCATAAGTGTTTCATGAACTTTTCGCTATCCAATACAGGGATTTAACTTGTCGCAGGTTATCGGTTCGTTATAAGTGTGACCATAGTTCTCCTAGTGGAAAGAAAAAAATGGTGTTTCTATTTTAATGTCCATGTCTGTATATCCTGAGTTGTACATAATGAATATTTCTTGCATATATTTTTTTAATTTCCGTTCACTGTGGCGTATGAGTACTATTTTATTATTGTTTTGTTCATCATTTCCTGGCCAGAGTACGACGTCAAAATCGTACTCGGAGATTTCAATGCAAAAATCGGGAAGGAAGACATTTTTTGCGGATTAGTTGGAAAGCACAGCCTCCACGAAGTAATAACAGATAACGGCTTCCGACAAATCGACTTTGCTGCAGCTCGTAATACGGTGATAAATAGCACTAGGTTTCCAAGACGAAAGATCTACACAGCAACCTGGCGATCTCCGGATCCAGCTGTGCCGCATGACGCTAAACAATACGCAGTGAAGAGTGCAAATGGATAACAGCACATCCGAGTTATTCCAAACATGGGCAGGGATTAGACAAGGATATGCGTTGTCATATGACTTCTTCAACATACTCCTGGAGCAGATAGTACGGAAGGCAGGTGTAAGCCAGGAAAACACTATCTTCAACAAGTCCACCCAGCTGCTAGGCTATGCGGACGACATAGATGTC
The DNA here is from genome assembly GCA_920937365.1 of Sphaerophoria rueppellii. Lineage (NCBI taxonomy): Eukaryota > Metazoa > Arthropoda > Insecta > Diptera > Syrphidae > Sphaerophoria > Sphaerophoria rueppellii. The sequence continues at coordinate 7,670,121 of CAKKXW010000002.1, forward strand.
ATCTGTCGATCCAAGAGAGCTGTACTTGAGGCCTTCAAAACGATTGAAGAACAGGCGAACCTCGTTGATCTTGAAGTGAATGACAAAACAAAGTACATGCTATCAATAAACAAAGCAACATCTGTCCACCACCTAGGACAAAACGTCACTGTTGGTAGCAGCAATTTCGAGGTAGTTAAGGAGTTCACCTACCTTGGAACAAACATCAATCCCACAAATGACACCTTAGTGGAGATTCGAAGAAGAATTACCCTAGCAAATCGCTGCTGCTTCGGGTTGGCCAAAAAACTGGGTTCAAAACTCCTCACTCGAAAGACAAAGTGTCTGCTCTATAAAACTTTGATTTTACCGCGGCGCGGCGCTGAGTGTTGGCCGATAAGTAAAACCGGGAAATTGATACTGGGTACTTTCGAGAGCAAAATTCTTCGTTGGATTTTCGGTCACGCCTGCGACGATGGCAAATGTAGGAGAAGAAGTTTCAACCGAGAACTGTACGAGCTGTAGCAAGATGTGGATGTAGTCTAGAAGGTCAAGAAAAGACGACTTCATTGGCTCGGCTACATCGAGACAATGGACGACAACGCTTCAGCCAAGAAAGTCTTCTCATCCCAGCCCCCAGGTTCGAGATGACAAGGAAGACCGAACCTACGGTACAAGGACCAAGTGACTGTGGATGCCAGACCGCTTGGTTTTGGCGACTGGAGAGTGCATGCGAGGGACCGACTACGATACAAGGCTGCAGTATCTCAGGCTGAGATCCTTCATGGATTGTGAGCCGGATAAGTAAGTAAGTAAGTTGTTCATCGATTCATCGATTTGGAAGTTTATGTATCTCTTCTAAGGCTTGCCAAGTTGTTTCCGAGCAGAATTTTTCCTGTTTACATTTACCTTGTCAAAACCTATCATATTCAAAACAGAGTAATAAATCGCGAATCTAAAAAACACACCAACAACGACGAATGCATAGAGTAAGGGCAAAAAAATTCCTATTCCACAGGTTGACTAACCCATAGAATAGGAGTTAATCCATGGATTAAAATTTCTCATAAATAAAAATAATTTGTTCTCAGAATAGTCAAGTGACGTTTACCAAAAATTTCCTTTGGGAATCTTGTTATTGTTGATACTTGACAACCGATTTGGTGTTGTCTTTGCAATACGTATGGCAATCGATTGTGGAACTATCTAATGAACTGACAGAGAAGCAGTTTTTTTAACAGTTTTTCTTATTTCTTCGCTAAACCACCCATTTCCAGCCATTTTGGAATAAGGTAGTAAACGTCAGTAAAAGACATTTTTTTTAGTAACAGAACTTTCCAGTAAATCCACAGAATAAAGGTTAATCCTTTGCTATTCTATGTTTGTTATGTTTTGACGAGCGACTTGGAACCGGACAGAAAAGTTGTTTGCAGTTCAAGTCATGATAGGAAACAACGAGGCTGACCAAACATTGACGAAAGGTCTTCAAAAATACTTATACATCCTCATGACCCCACACCACCCAATTATTAATAATAATTAACCAAGTCTCACAAGTGCCTCTATAAAACCTATGATTTTTGTCCACTGTTAAGTACAGGAGGTTTTATCAGAGCAGAAAATAAATAATCAACTCTCGTATAGTTGCCACTGAGCGGAACCGAGTGAAAGAATTCCCGCTTCGCAGCATGCCTCATGCTCATGGCAATTTAATTTCACAAAGCCCTCAAAGATGGCGAATTATTCGTTATTGCTGTATCTTTGTTTTCTCTGTTTTCCTTGTGTTTACACTTCCGAAACTTTCCAGCCTCCTGGGCATTCAATTCGGTTTCAATTAGTTTAACGATGCCAGCAACGAATTCAAGTAATGTTCTTGAAGCTTCAACCAATTTGCTGGAACATTGTTATGAATATGAGAGCATTAATTTTTACACCACAAAAATATACCAAGACATTAATAATTATGTATATTTATACAAGGATGTAATATTTCATCGAAAGATGGTTTTTCCATGGACCCATACGCCGCGCGGTGTGAATATGAATGAATTGCTTGACATCGATAAGTTGCTGCTGCGGAGGGCTCCCTGTGTATGGCTTTGGCGGCAATCGATCGGAGGATGACAACAAAAAAAAAAACAGAAAGAGGCCTTAAATGAGCCAGGAACAGGAATGACGATGACAAATTCATAACACCGAAAAAAAAAATCATAATTTTGTGTTTGGAGTACGTGATGTTTTGTAGAATGATGATGTTCGAGATGAATTCGAAACCTGGTGTCTTTGGGTTTTCTTTTCCTTTTTCCCCTCGTAGGGAGCTAAATCTTCTTGAAAATGACGTATGCTTCTGTTAATGGTATATTATGGAAAAACCGATGATAATGACATGCTGCTTAGAATAATAATGTGAGAGAAGTGTGATGGAGAGGACACCCACTCAATCTGATCAAAGTTTAAGTTGAAAAAGGTGTTTGATTGTCTGTCTTGTGAAAAGAATTCGTAATGAATACGTTTTAATTGGAAATGTGGTTTAAATTAGATTAATTTTAATTGACTTTATTCACTTTGGGGAAGATCTGAAGGTGACCTGAGAAGTTTGAAGGGTTCTCAAATGTCAGGTCTGCTTCTGGTTGTCTTTTATTTTGATAAGTATGTGAAACACTCAAACCTTTCAAGCACTTGACTAAGATTGTTTTTCTTTCAATAGTCTGGTTTGAATATATGCAAAATGCTCTTTAGTATTCATTTTAATCTTTTTAAAAGGTCCCAACAGCAACCACAGGAAAAACAAAGTTATAAGAGGAAAATTCGGAATTGTAGGGAATTTATGTTATTCGTGAAAAATACTGACACCAAATTGTAAAAGTGTAAATGTGAATTTTAAGTAGGTTTAGTTAGTACTTGAAACAATGCTTCGCTCCAATTGAAATTTCAACAAATCCTTTTCTATTTAAAGGCTTGTTGACAGTTTCAATGCTTACAGCCTTGAGCTTTCCAATCCCAACTCGACAATGTCAATGAGCACTTTCATTTTATTCTCTTTCCTATCTGCCAAAACACACACAAAGTCATGGGTCACACACACACATGCTGACTTCTTGATGTAATATATCAAATGCACTCATTTAATTTCCCATAAATCCTTGCGCATTTTAATGCCTTGCATAAAATGTCAACAATTTTCCGTTTCTGCATGCGTTTCAGTTTCATTTTCTCTAAAACGATAAGAGCTTTTTTTCATTTTTATTTTATATTTCAATGCTCGTATAATATATGCGTGGTGACTGGTGACTTAGGAGGACGACTAGCGAAGACGTTGTAATAATTTTTCAACAAACCGAATTGGGTCAATGCCAGAAAGGAAATTTTCTTAAGTAAGATAAGATGTTCAGTTTATTGTTTGTTTGTATGTCCTTTATGTTTATGAATACGACAGTCCTTCGAGGATTTTGCATTCCTTAGACTAAAACCCAAATTAAATTCAAATACATGAACATTATTGATTTGAAATGATGGACAAAATTGATGTTTGTTACATTTACATTTTGTTGACAGATTAAAGTTTATTTTCCTGGCTCTACGCTGCAAGAGAATTTCATTGACTTCAACCTTTGGGGCAGGTCTGTAGGTACGCTTTATTAGATTTGTCGTCCAACGAATTTGCCTAACTAAGCAATTTTTCCCTCTCTTGATCTGGCTGTCATCTATTAAATGCATACTAGTCGACCCAGCTCTCGAAATTAAAGTGTGTTGATTATTATTTAAGAGGGTTCACATTCAACAAAATGTTTATCAACTTGTCGTGTTGGTAGATTTGTGTAATGTGAACCCACCTTAATTCTTAACGAAATTTCTTCGCGAACACACCCTGCACACAACAGCTGTTCGACATCACTGTGATTCGACATTTGTTTTAATAACCTCACTGTTTTAACTAGCACAGATGCCATTTCTCAAGCCTCACCCTCTTTTACGTTTCTACTCTTCTCTAATGAAACAGCGAGTTGCATTCCTCCCCTTAAGTTTAGTGATTGGTAAAGTCGGTTAATATTTTTGTTTTATCTCGAGTTAGCTAACTCGGTTTGCCAACTCGAGTTGAAGTAGTCAAATTGTTTTGTCTACAGTTAGCTTCCTTCTTATTTCTTTATAAGTCTCTAGTTCTTTAGAACGGTCTTTGGGCAATCCGATAACATTAAACACGAAATATTCTTCTGCCGACCTAGATTCAAGCAATATATCTGTATTGAGCTATTAACTGTCAAATTTCATCCGCGGATGGCAAATTATTTTGACGGATTAAAAGCTTCTTTTTTCCGTTTTCGATTTTCGGGCGAACCGAGTTGTTTCGTTTAACTTGAGCTGGGCAACGCGAAGTGAAACTTGGTTTACTTAAAAACCAACCAAAGTTAACTTGTTAAACAAAATTACAGTTTTCGGTACATCTCTATTTGAAATAGTCAACTGTAATACTAGCATTCCCGGTATTACCCATCAATACACTCTCCAAACCAACTTTGTTCGTTCGTTATCTAGCTGCACTACACAAATGTGGAACTGTTTACCTAACTTTCTCAGTTCTGTTCGCATTCAGTGTTTTATTCACACTTGCGTACCCGCACTTTGTCGAAAATTGTCAATCTCGTACTTTTTTAACTTGAAATTTATATATATACTCGCTGACCACACGAACCTTATACGTCTCCCCTCAGACTAACTGCAGAATAATAATGTAACATGATGATTCAGAAATAATTTATATGATAAAACAACGTTTACCGGGGCAGCTAGTATAGCTAATTTGTGATTCCAAACCATCTGGATGGCCATCCAAAAGCATACAAAAGCATACAAAAGATATCATTCAAATCGGTCCAACCTTGTATTTGAAGTATAGATAACGACTGCAGCGCCAACTGCCGGGTTGTTTTATGATTCTACACTATCTAGGGCGCCACTTGAACGACTACAAAAGAAATCATTCAAATCGGTCCAGCCGTTCAGGAGGAGTTCACTGACATACACATGAAATGTAGAATTTTATACATAAAGATTATTCGAAGTATTTCAGAATCGACTATTTTGATCAAATATTTTCCATAAAATGTACTTGATTTTCGTCAAAAAATTAATAAAACTAAGTTAAGAGCAAAAGATTTATTATATTGGAAGGACATGAACACACAGATTGAAAACTTTATTAGCAGCTGTTTGGTTTGTAAGACATTTAAGATTTCTCAAAGAAAGGAACCAATTATTCTTCACGATATTCCAGATACACCTTTCTTAAAAGTTGGTCTAGATCTATTGGAATACTCGAGTTCCTATTACTTAGTCATCGACGATATTCGATAAAAATATCGGTATCATATCGTATCGTATCGAAGGTCGATACACCCCAAATGTCACCAAATGGGACCGTTCTGAAGTACCACTCTTTCCAAAAAAAAAAAAGGAAATACTGCCCAAACAGACAAATCAAAATATGTATACAATCGAATTGAGAACATCCTCCTTTTTTGGAAGTCGGTTAAAAAATCATTTTTTTTTTTTTTATTTCGATATTATGTCGAGTACCGTATCGGTATCGTATCGCAGTCGATAACGATACGATGCATTTGTCTTAAAAGTATCGCCGATATCGATATGCGATACGATGAAATAATGTTTTATTCGGTAGCGATCCCGATACAAACGAAAAATATCGGAATCGTATCGTACCGTGAAACCCTAGTCAAAACTACAAAATTAGCAGACAATCTGAATGTTCGCCACAATGTTAATTTCTCGCGGTCGAAAGTTCCAACAGCTATCGACTCTACTCTATTATTCAAACAAAAACATTTGTTCAACATCCCTGGAATAAAATCGTAATTTGCTTGGATCGAAGTCACATAAATGTTATCGATAAAAAAAATGGTAAGATCATAAATTCAATATTTTATTCATGTCAAAAGCAACACCATAAAATCTAAAAGTGATTTATTTTTAGAGCAAGAAAATTACAAATAGCCTCTTTGGTTTATTTTAAGAGTACTCGAGACTATTCGGTGTCCCTGATGGTTTGCACAATCTCCAATATTGTGTGGGAGAACTTGAATTTCTGTAGATAGCCAACAAAAGTTTGTTTTCCATCGAAAAGTAGTTTTCTTTCCATTATTTGTTATGAAAGGAAGTGGTGGGGTGGTTCACAAGAGTGGACAAAGAATAATATAAAAGTTTTCATTGCTCGTGAATTCACTTAATTCATTTCATTCTTGTGAACAAGTTTTTTTTTCATCGATTATAATTTTGTGACGCTATTTTTCGTTGAGGAGATAATAAATGACACAAAACTTTGCTAGCATTTTTTTTTTACTTGAGAATAGGACAATATTATTGTACGATAGATATGAACGACCAAGAGCAGCTGTCATCACAATGACTTTCGAGTTTAATACCAAAACTTGTCTATAGCATAACAGTTACAGGATAGTTTACGAGTATCCCTTCGTTGGCGTTGCGTTGTTGTCCTTCAAGCGCTTCAAAACTCGTTTGCTTGGTGGTATTTAAACATGTGGGAGTCTTAATTCCTTTCACACTCACACTGAACTATGATCCGCCATCACCCACTCATTTTATATATAAAAGCTTTTGACAGCTAGAATTGTAACATTTAAAATTTAATTGTCTGTGAAGAGTTGTTCCTTTCGTGAAATGGTTGACATTATGTTTCTGTGAAATAGACAATAAAATTTTGACAATACATTATCATCTCTAATCCTTAAATTCTAATGGCATTCAGAAAAGCATTCTAGGTGGAGGCGCGAAGTGTATAAGCGACAGAGTTTACACGCACATTAAAGGATGTCCCAGTGCCAGTCGTTTCTTTTTTTAGAATTTGTATGAGATGAATTTATGTTAAAATATCATGGCTGCCAAAAACGGCAATGATTGTGGTAAGGGAAGTGAAATTGCCTGGAGGCAAGAATAAGAGACGAATAAATAATAAAAATGAAGAGTGGAAATAAAATAGGACTTCGTTAAATTTTATTGCGTCTTTTTTTTGTCTCTTAGCATTATACTTATGAGAAGCTGAAAATTGACTTTGAGACGAATTATCTTTAGACATAATGGGTAGATATACATACTTAATTTTAATCATTTTATTTCTTACTCAATCCCTTTTGGCAAGAATCTGTCTTTTTTTTGTAAAATAAGGGAAGTGGATGAAGCAAAGGTACTTAACGAGGTTTTTAATGTATTGTGAAGGAGTTTTTATTTCAAGAAAAATAAACATTACTTGGAAATTTAGAAAACAGGTGGGTGTTGGAAGTACACAGTTGTAAGAAATTATTGACGTTTTCGAAAAGGATTCATCTAACATTCACTGTAGGGAACTGGAGAGCACACCAAGAACTTGTATTTTAGTTACTTGAAATAATTCAAACAAACACTTCTGGGAAAAAGTCTATTTATTTTTTTGTGAAACCATTACATTTTTTCTTTCTAACTTAAAGACTTTAACGGAGTGAATTTAGACCCGAATTTTTCTATGTCCCATCAGGTCTCATCGAACCTGTGTCTCAATATATTTTTTTTTTTTTTATAATTAGCACACACTCAAGGGGATTTTTATGCCTTATTATGCCAGAGATACAGTGAGTGCCTTAGGAAAGAGGAAAGGGGTTGGAGAGGAGGTGCCGGTGAACATTGGTCTTAAATTCCTGAACATTGCAATGATTTGGAAAGACAGAGTGTGGAAGGGAGTTCCACATTCGCGTAGTACGGCTAAAGAACGATTCTCTATACTTGAGGGTACGACCGAAGTTTGGCTCAAGGATGAACTGATGAGCATTCCTGAAGGCGCGGGTATTACGGGAGAATTGTTTGAGGGGAGGAATGCAACTGGCTATTTCACTAGAGCAAATACTGTTGAAGTAACGGTAGAATAGGGTGAGGAATGAGAGATTACGGCGATTTTCAAGAGATGTAAATCAGAACAAAAACATAAAATGTAAAAAAAAGAGCCAAGTCCTCTTATGATCGAATAACACTGTGTTAAAAGTCAGCCACCAAAAGTAATGCGATCTACAAGAACGCCAAGTTCTAAACAATATTAAACGAAAATCGAAACAGAGCCCAAAGTTAGTTTGAATGAAAATTTCAAGTTCACTTGGCAAGTTTTCGTTTGATGCGTGATTACTGACATTTTAAAACTTGAGCAGTGAACTTGAAATGTTCATTCAAACTAACTTTGGGCTCAGTTTCTATTTTCGTTTAATATTGTTGTATTATCTTCTATGATTCAAAATATTCAGTATAACACTTATACTTGTTAAGAACTTGGCGTTCTTGTAGATCTCATTACTTTTGGTGGCTGACTTTTTACACAGTGTTGTTCGCTCATAAGAGAACTTGGCACATATCTCCGCAACCAGAGCTCAGGGTAGTGGGAAGTATGAAACATGTTGAAATCGATTTCTTGACGATTTTCGAACCCCTTCTAAAATTTTGAACAGAAAAAAAAATTCTTCCAAAACCTATCGAGTGATACATCAGAAGAAAGGTCTGCCCGAAATCTATTCATCAAAATCGGATTTTGGATTTGTTTCAAGCGTTTGACGCGTTTAACACATACAGATAATAGCTGCGTTTTATTATCCTCACTAGCCCATACGGGTTAATTTTTTGCACACAAAACAACAACAACCTGGTACCCCGATACCTATCGGGGTTTAGTTTTTAACTCTAAAATGTGTTCTAACTATGGCGGATAAATGGCGAGTGCGAGACAAAAAAGAACTTATTGTAGAAAGATTTATTAATATCAGCCATATTAACAAAAAAATAACACGTATTCCACACTTAGCTACAGTTTTATGAAGCCATAGGATAAGAGTCAATTCAATTACAATTAATAAAAACAAGTTGTTTGTGGAAAAGCAAAATAAAATTTATCAGGGTTGCATCTCGGATAAAACATAGCTTGAACTTCAACCTTCAACTTCACCCAGATCGTTTTTTTATAACGAGGTAACCCATGTGGGTTAGTGAGGATAATAAAACGCGGCTAATATAATAGAGCACGAGAGAGATGGCACTCCGTTCAAGTAGAGTCGCCACGTAACATCAACGAGAAAGTATGTCTAAAAGATCTCTTCCTCTCTCTTAGCAACAAAAATGTCTGATGATGTAAGTTTTTGGGACTTGTGCTGTCAATTTTTGGGGTCTGTGCTGTCAAACTTTGACTGTGTTGTCAGTCGAGTTCAGGGGTGTATTATTTCTGTTCGTGTTGGTAAGACGCTGCACTTCGTTGAGTTCCCGTAGTGTTCACGTTTGTTTTGAATAGTTCTTCCATCGTGTTTCGAAACGTTTTTATTTGTTATTTTATTTGTATTAAAATAGGCGTAATAAACGTGATGAATTACGGAAGAAAAATCAAGAAAATGTTTCCAGTACAGAAAGAGAAGGAATAAAAGAATAAAACATTAAAAACCGTGCATTTGCAAATTTAGTGTGAAAACAATATGCATCCTAAAAAAAGAATTGAGATTGAAAAAAGTTGAAGCATAAGTCATAACCGATGAAATCTAGATTCAATCAATTTTCGCTTGGCGCCCCTGAGATTCACCATTCAACTGCAGACCAGCCCTGTTGTAATGCGTTTGTGTTTTTGAAACTCATACTACTTAGAAAAATGCTTCAATTCTTTTTCATAAGACCCCTTCTCTCTTACAAACTCAGAGAGAGAACGAGAGAAATTTTAGATCTCCTTTCTCACAGCCCGATGTATCACTTTTCAGGATGCATTCCTTGCTCTATTATTATCATCTCTATGGTTTAACATGATCAATGAATTGGACGTGTTCAATTAAGAGCTTCTAAAGCAGTGGAATTGTATTTTTTCTAAGCCAAAACTGTTTGATTGAAAAATTGAACAATTGAATACATCATTCTTAAAAATGTCTTATGCTAAAAATAAAAACCATCAAATGTTAACAAAATTCCCCAAATGAAAAGTCAAGTTCAAATAGCAATGAAATTCAATTCAAATTGGTTTCTCAATAATCCATAAATTGCCCCTGAGATCGAACAAAAATGTTCAAATCGAATGTAAACAATTTTTTCTTAAACAATTTATTTACGTCCATACATCCATGTGACACTTCTATTTTTGAATTGGAAAAATACCAGCACCTAAGAGCACTTAATCCACTCTCAGAGCCCCCGAGTCTGTATGTAATTCAAGGACTAATGCATTAACAGTGTATGCTGTAAATACAGAATAAAAGAAGACGAACAAAAAACACCATAGATTTACTTTTTCGCAATCGAAACCATTTCAATATGTGAGTCTTCTTCCGTTTCCGCTTGCTTTCCATCCCACACTCTTAACACACTACTCACAGTGAAAAACATAAGTACCTACACAGAAAAATAGAAGGAAGTTGTAAATTTACTGGTGACAATGATTTAGCGTGACGCAAATCCAATTTCAATTTACAAAAATAAAAAATAAAAAAAATTTAAAGAAAAACGTTTTTTTTCTGTTTGTCTGCATTTTTTCTGCCGCATTCCATTGCCATTGCCAATGTTATTCTAATGGAATGACGTCATCTTTGCACTTTTAGTTCTTTTATCCTCACGGAAAAATAATATCGCCTTGATAGGATAATAGACTAGCAACAAACTACTGGTTTCGATCCGCTTTCGAAAATTAATGTCGAGATACGAAGATACAGTCATCAGGACATATCTTCTGGAAATGTATGTACATATCAGGTAATATCCTTTTTTCGTCAAACGATGCGGAGCCATTTTTATCGTTTCAATAAATAAGACGTAATCGCAGCTTTTCCATTGTCTACGTGCACTCGTATGTTGCGTCTCCTAATAACCCTTTTGAGCATAAAATTTTTAATACCGGGTCATTAAAAACTTGAGCTTTTGGAATCTTAAAAATTGTGTATCCTTCGAAAACAGAGCAATATTTTGATGTAATTTTAATGTTGTGACATTAGTTTCTAAAATAAGATTTTTTATTGACTCTATCAAATCAGAATTAATGTCGAATTCAGGCAATTTTATGACATCCTTTATTGTTTTGTGTAGAAGTTGAACAGACCCATAAACTGTTGAGATCCACAAAACAATTTGCTGCAAGTTCTGACACCAATTCAATATCTAAATGAGTTTCTTTGATAGTCTAAAACACTGGTTCAGAGAATGCAAAATTATTATTTTACCCTCAATTGATGTTTTGTCATCTGTTACTGTTAGTTGGGAAAGTTTTCTTCTCCACTTCATCGATTGGTTATGATGCGATGGGTTACACTTTTTGAAAGTTTTTTTTTTTTACTCAACCAATCTAGGGTTGAGAAAAAAACTTTTAGCTCTCCTTCAGACCAATGGAGGACTTCTACTTTTTTTCTTGATTAATTGTTTTTAAATTGAAAAGTGGAATTAAATAAAAAAAATGAATATTTTGTTTTTGTCTTACAGGAAACGAGAACAATAAAGTTTTTGGAACATGGAAAGTGTTTCAAAATTAATTGAAATGAAGTCATTTAGAACGGGAAGGAAATTCTTTTATAACTTAAATTATTCAATTATTTTTAAAAACAATTTTATGGGGTTCACTTAAGAGAGGAAATTAAGTTGAAAGTATTTTTCCAGATTTATTAATTTTTTGAGACTGGGTCAGTGAATTTTATTTCGAAGAATTTTGGTCAATGTAAACTGCAAAAAATAAATTGTGATTCTAAAGGGTTTTCCAATAAGAGGTGTTATTTTAAATATCCCGCTATTTCGATAGTTGTCACTTTTGTAGCTGTCATTTTTTAACATATGACAAGTAAAAACTACGCCATTAATAAAAATGGAACGATACATGCTCCTACAATGCATTGAAATTATTAAAATTCACTATAAAAATTGTGATAATTTGGCAGAGACGGTTCGTAAAACTAAAACAATTTTTGGGTCGTCGTGAAGCACCTTGTCGGACCGCAATACAGAAATTGGTGGAAAAATTCGAGCTGTTGGGATAAGTTAGTGGTGTGAAGAATAAAACCCGTGCACATCGCTCAAGAACAACAAACTTCTGGTCCGGCGGGGTCATTATAGACCTTAATTTTTCGAAAATGAGGCAACAGTTATGGTCAATGAAGTGCGCTATCAAGAGATGATTAATGATTTTTTATGGCCGGAATTGGATGATATTGATCTGGACAACGTGCCACACAATGAAACCATCGATCTTTCACGGGATGATCTTTCACTGTGTTATCTCTCGAAGAGGTGACCACAATTGGCCACCGAGATCTTGTGATTTAACACCTTGTGACTTCTTTCTTTGGAACCACATGAAAGATAAGGTCTACGCCAACGGCCCAGCGTTGATTCAAGACCTTAAAGATGGAATTCGTGAGGCTATCGTATGTCCTCGATAGCCTCACGAATTCCATCCAAGGGCAGCCACTTTGGGATTTGGTTATGGAAAATTTCATGAAAAGAACATGGTCCTGTAAGCGTGTTCGTGGCGGCCATTTGGCTGATGTTGTGTTCCATTATTAACGGCATACCTTCCTCTTTATAATAAAATAAACATCCGATCATTTATTTCAAAAAATGCAATTTTTTCTTTGAATATCAAAATAACACCTCTCATTGGAAAACCTTTACATTTAGCAGTGAATTCATTTTTTTAATTTTTTTTTACAACTATGAAACTTGTACCAAATGAAGGTGCATTTCATGTTGATTAAAATGAGTACACGTTTGTTATAATATCGTCAAGTTGCATTTGAATCTAAAAGTGGGGTTCCAAAGGGGTTGAAAAAAAACTAGAATTTCGGGAACAGTAAATGAAATTCAAATTTCATAATGGAATGATTAGCTCATAGTCATAACCCATGTGCCAAGTAACCTATTAAGAAGTCCTATGGTCATCGAGGAAGAACCGATGCCTGCAGAGATAAACAAGGGGCATAATAGTAGAATCACAGTCAATGCTGGGGATTGGAAAGACCACTTCTGTAGACTGTATAACGGTGACGACGCGAACAAAACGCCGTCAGACAGAAGCCTTTCATCGGACACGATGATAGCCAACAATTCAGTGAACCCGACCTAGAAGAAGTGAAAACTCGCAATATCACGACTGAAATCCAACAAAGCTGCTGGAGCAGATATTCTAGCTACCGAGCTGTTCAAAGAAGCAGGCGGCCATTAAGATAGTAGCGTGCACCAAATCATCTGTAGGATACGGTCGGAAGTATGCATGCCCGATTAATAGAACCTCAGTGATGTTTGTCCGATCCTCAAGGAGGGAGATCCTCTAAACCACGCCACCTACAGAGGAATCAGCCTTTTAACATCGCTTACAAGACCCTCTATACCATAATATGTGAACGTCTGAAGCCATTCGTCAACCATCTGATTGGTCCTCATCAATGTGGCTTCGACCGAATTTTCACTTTGCGGCTGATCCTGGAAAAAACCTTTGAACTCTAAATCGATACCCACCACCTTTTCATCGATTTTAAGGCTGCTTATGACAACTTCTACAGATACGAACTGTATAAAGCTATGCCTAGCTTAGGCATCCCTGCCAAGCTTGTTCGCTTGTACAGAATGAGGATGGAGAACTCAAAAAAGGATTCAGATAAGGCGATGCACTGTCATGCGATTACTTTAACATCGTTCTTGCGAAGATATTGCAAAATTGTACCGTCAACGCCAGAGGTACTATCTTCCAAAACTGTGTTTATTTTCTCGCGTACGCCGATGATATTGATATAATATGAAGAACACAGCGTGATGACAATGGTGCCTTCGTGGAATTGAGACAGAAGTGGCAAAAATGGGTTTTGCGGTAAATGGGGGCAAAACCATGTAAACGCTTTCTTCGAGAAAGTACACCCAACACATAAAACGCTTGTTTTTAATTTTTGTTTGAGAACCTTACGTTTTTTGTATCAATTGTTATTGTTATTTTTAACAACCTCAAGAGCAGGGGCGGCAGAAGGTATGTGGTGGGTGGGCTTCGGCTTCGGTCGAATTCGGCCAAAAAACAACATTCGGCCCAAACCTTCGGCTTTCGTATATACTAGGCCATGCTACCATGCACCCCACCTTAACAAAAAGTGTTCTGCCGCCCCTGCTCAAGAGTATAGTTTTCGTTAATGACGACTATGAGTAAGCCAAGTTAATGACTCAAAAAACCGTTCGACTGGCTCCTCGGTAAACGTTTTGAAATCGTTTCATACTTAAATATCAAAAAATATTAGTTTTACATTTTACTCCTCTATTTCTGATGTGATAATTATAAAACTGACACTTCTCAAATATTTGCTGTAGCTGATTCTTCAATGATGATGATTTTTCTATTCTTTTTCATTACCTACCCTAAGGTCTACGCAAATATGTAAATCAAAACAGCCGACAGAAAACCCGATTTCCACTCAACAAGAACATCAAATTGACAAACTCTTTTTAAAAATTAGAGTAGAGTTTCTTTTTCAGCTTTTAGCCCAAATGTTATGCAAATGATTACCGTCAAATAACATTTCTAAAAACTTTTTTTGTATTATTTTATTAAATGATGAAAAAAAATGATAAATAATGAAAGATGAAGTTCAAGTGACAAATTCATGTAATTAAGACGAAAACAAAAAATAAAACATAGTCGAAAATCAACAATTCAAAAGCGTATCTGAACCATCCTCGCTAGCCCAGCTTACATAAAGTCATTTGTCATTCTTAAATATTAATCCTCAGAACACTTGCATAGAGCTTTATATTTTAACTAGCCGACCCTGAGAACTTCGTCTCGCCACCCTTCAGAGCAACATTAGAATAACTACAATTTACAAAGATAAAATGCAATGTGATTTGTTTGAATCCAATTGAAATCGAGAACTTCATGTATCTGAATTTTTCCAAGCCTTTCAACTAACATTCTACTTTCATAAGAGCATGCAATAAAATGTTGAAAAATTCCGGTGTGTTTTGACTATTTCACAAAAATCAGAATTCTATTCCGCTTTCGATTGTTTTTTTTTTACACTATCAGAATTGGTCGTATAGACTTATAGCAAGCACCATATTACAACCAATGGTTTGCCCACACAGGGACTGTGTTATACCACCGGCTCATCACTTAGTGTGGTGTTAGTTGTTAGTAAGCACATAACGAAACTAAAACAAATAACACAAAATACATCAATAAAAATAAAGACAAAAAGAAAACATTACAAAATCCACATAAAACATTAAGAAAGTGGAACACTGGTTTTCAAAATTAATTTAAGTTGATTTTTACTTAAATTAAAATCAAAAAGTTTTGAGTTCCAGTTTATAAGTTTCCCCATACGTGTCAAAGGCTCATGCATTCCATAATTAGTACGGTGAATAGGGATCTTAATCAGATCCTGACTACGGAGATTATAACCTCCCCCTCGAGAGCAAAACAATATTTTACAGAAAAGGTCAGGAGCATCAGTGACTCCAGTTATAATTTGATGGAAAAATACAATATTATTTCTTCTCTGTTGTAGTGTTTGCATGTTAAGGATTGACAAACGATTTTCGTATGGAAGGGTATTTAGGGGATCAATCCACTGCAACCCTTTTAACAAAAAACGGGTAAAATTCCGTTGCACAGATTGCAGTCTTTCAATATGAACATCATATAAAGGAGACCACACCTGCGATGCATACTCAAGGTTGGGACGAACCAAACTGTTGTACAAAGCACAGGTGACATTAGGACCCCGGAATTCCTTTGCCCATCGCTTAATAAAACCTAACATAGAATTAGCTTTATTGACTATGCCGTTAATATGCTCAGAAAAATCTACATTATGTGTCAAAAGAACTCCTAGGTCCTTAACAGTAAGAACGCGAGCTAAAGTGTGGTTTGAAATGACATAGTCATAAGATGAAGGTGAACGTTTTTTAGAGAAGGTCATTGTCTGACACTTTATCGGATTAAGATTTAAACTGTTCTTTTCACACCATAATGTAAAGTGGTTAATATCATTTTGAAGTAAAATGTGATCATTTGCAGAAGTTATATTTTTATATATCTTCATATCATCAGCAAAGATGAGAATTTCACTATTATTTACACATAACGGTGCATCATTGATAGCTAATATAAGGAGAAGGGGCCCAGATGGCTCCCCTGCGGAACACCTGATTTGGCCAAGTACGATTTAGAGTTAGTATATGTGAATTTAACTTGATAAGATCTATTCTCAAGGTAAGAGACAATCCATGAAATTAAAAAAAAAAAACGCCTTAAGGGTTCAATTTAAACTTGATAACTCATGAGATAGTTGATCAAAAGCTACATCTAAACTTTTATTTCAAAAAAAAATAACCAGATTAGTCACTGTGGATCGTTTCTACATAAAGCCATGCCGTTAATATTCCTACAGTTAAATGCCAAATTGTCACACACAAATTGCTCAAACAACTTTGGAATACATGAGAGTTTTAGAAATCAGCCTGTAATTACAGATATTGTTTTTATCACCTTTTTTATAAATGGGAGTTAAAAAGGCACTCTTCCATACTTCAGAAAGTTTACTTGATTTGTCCCCCTTATTTGCTGACTTTCCCGTAAGATTGTCCCAACATTTTGTTTTTATTAAGGCTATACAGTGAAGGTAATGTCCGTAGCTTAGTTGTAAGGTGCGTTGGCTGCTAAGCAGAAAGCCGTGGGTTCGAGTCCGACTCATGCCCATAGTTTTTATTTCATCTTTCACGGGCACTGTCTCTTGCGAAGAACTGCCAAAACTTCCAAGAGTATCCCCTCAATTCTTCACAAGCACACAGAGAATTGTTGATGAGAGTAAGCCACTTAGGTCTTGGCTCTTCAAGAGCTGTCGCGGCACCCAATTTATTTTATTTTTATACCTACAGTGAAAATTTTATAAGAAATGCATTGAGCATTGAGCGGATTAAGAGTAGCTAAGGGACATACAAACATACCAATAATTCACCTTAAATTCTATACAAAAACTTGATTTTAGGTCTTGAAGTTCTTCATACTCTCGCAGAGTTATCGGCGTTCCCAATCCAAAATTATTTATTTTTTACCTTTGAAAACCAATGACATTCCCGAGTTTTTCATCAAGAGCTTTCTCTTTTTCATTTGAAAATTCGAAATTTTCCAGTTTATTTTTGAAAACCAATGCACCTACAATTACATGCAGTTTTCCCATTGAAAACCCATGAGATTTCCGAGGAGTCAGTCGGACGGTTTTTTGAGTCATTAACTCGGCTTACTCATCGTCGTCATTAACAAAAATTCTTGAGGTTGTTAAAAATAACAAAAACAATTGATACAAAAAACGTAAGGTTCTCAAACAAAAATTAAAAATAAGCGTTCTATATAAATAAAACAACACGTATACGCCCGAGTGTACGTATAAAGGTGGTTTTACTTATATACAAAAATTAATCAGCACAAAAATCGCGAACTGCACACATAATTAGCACATAAAGAGCAAATAATCATGGTAGAGTTCCCAGTCGTTTGTGCCCATATTGGTTTGCCAACTTAATAGACGTTCCACTTCTATCTTTTTCACTTTTCACAAGGTCAGTTTTCTAGAAGACGGTCTTTTGCAACCAAGTACATTAATATTCCTTCCACATTTCAAAAGACATCAAGATCAGCTATACCATTAAGGTAAGGGTTAGTCGATAAATCAATATTTTGACTTCGCTTAAACGAGTATCATATAAAGGACATGTGTTTAACAAATGGCGCAAGCGTACAACAACAACAGGATCAGTTAAGTATTTATTCCAGGCTTCCATTTTCTTTGAATTTTTTTAAATAATTTTTGTTCTTCTTAAACTATTCGCTTACCAGTTTCGCTAAAAATCCTTTGAAATCCATTTGCCATGTTATCCATTGTGAAGAAAGTTATTTGAAAAACATATTTTTTTTTATTTTTTGAAAGTTAAAACTCACTTAACCTCTTTTCACAAAATTTCTATTAAAATCACACCCAATTAATTTTATGGCTTACATTTTTTTTTATTATAACAAATTCCCTTGTAAATTCAAATTTTATTACTAAACATCAAAATTTGTTTACGATTGATTTTTATTTGTCATCGTGAAATCAATTCCAGGGACAATGCTTTCGTAAATTACCGATTAACCCGCTTGAGTTCGGCCAAAATTTTATTTTTATTTTCTATATTCGTTTCCTTTTAAATAAGTTATGAACATTGGAACCTTTTTTTGATTTCCATATGAAGATCCCCAAAAAAACTCAATTTACATGTGATTTTCGATTCAATCTGTTTCACTTTTTGACACCATCAAGCACGTATTAAAGGACATGTTTAAGAGGATATCCATGGAATAAATTTACCCGACAAAAAAAATCACTTTTTTCGGTTTGCATTTGAATTGCCAGATCAAGCTTCACTTCAAGATTAATGTACCGTTTTTTTTTTTCTTTTTTTTGGACGTGATAAGTGACGAACAACACCACTACACCGAACGAGAAAAAAAAAGTTTCACGAAACCGTTGTGTGTAGGAACTTTTGGGTGAGATTTCACTTCCACAAGATGGAAAATACAGGGAAGAGAACAAAATGTAGACACTAGCTCCTGAAAGATGCCGACTGATAGTTTAAACAGTCTTAGACGCCGCAACGTTCACGAAAAGACTGAACAAGAATCCTGTGCAGTTTAAAGGATGCTTTGCACATTGAGATGATATTCCTCCTACGAGAACATCAGAGAATCCAAAAAGCACCATAGACTTCAACAGCAACCATCAGAGAGCACTGAGAGTCGAAAAGTGATGATAACGACACCAGCGCCAGTTTTCATCTGCTGCTAACTGACACTCAAACCTAGAGCCAACCCCATTTGGGAAAATACATAGAAGGGGTGGTGATATTTTCTTGTGAATGTGAATTATTCGAATAACATTGAAACGGCGCCGTCGCCATTGGGCAATAACAACTACTCTAGGATAGGACAGGGACATCCGTCGCGGGTCAAAATTCTGGCTTCAAAATTCTGCTTTTCAGAATTCTGCTTTTTTAACGAAAATTCTGCTTTTCAAAATTCTGGTTTTTTTTTTGTCTGGTTTACAAAATTCTGTTTTTCAAAATTCTGCTTTTCAAAACTCTGCTTTTCAAAATTCTGGTAATTTATATTAAAAAAAGAATTCTGCTAATTCTGCTTTTTTTTTAATAGTATTGTTGATAACCGTGGTTGGTAAAAGAAATGTTTCGAGGATAAAATATTTTATTGAACAATATATTATGTAAACGAACTTAACAAATCAGAGAATAAATTTAGAATGAAAAATATCTATGACAATATTAAAAACAAATTGAAAAAGCTTATAGATAAAAATAAGTTGTGAAAGTGAAAAGTAGTTTAAGTTAAAGTATTTTTACATATAACTAACAAGTATATTTATTAACGGAAAAGTCAATTTAACGTGGTTTTTGTTTCAATTTTAACAAAAAAAAAAAACCAAAATTTCGTCGTCGCGTCGCGTCTCGCATGTAAAGTCTCCCATTCATAATGATAAGAGTGCGCGTTTGATAAAGCTCTCTGGAGAAGAAGAGAAAATCTTTGTTAATAGCTTTTAATGTTTGAAACCTGTTGAATAGGGAGTTTTGTTTGGGTTGGTTCTGCACCTCACCCTCCCCACATTCATTCATTCATACACTTGTCCTTTCCTAAAGTAGACAAGATATGCTGCTTGAAAAAAGGAAAAAACAATCATCACGAAGAGTGTGTGCTTTTTTTCACTTATTTTAATTTTCTTGAAAAGAGATTCATCTCTTCAAGTGGTCCATAATGGAATATGATTACACTTAAGATTCCACACCGGTCGGTGGAGCGGTGGACGGTACATCTACCGTTATGTTCAGCATATTAATCAAAAGTTAATTAAACTTAATAGTAAATTAGTTGGTGGTTGCTGGTATTTTGAGTTTGTCAAAACCACGCAATTCATTACGCTAATCGGACTGCTGGAAATCCCGAGAGGATGACAATTCAATTATGAAATTGCAGATAGAGAAGAAATTGTTATCCCAATAAACTGGACAAGACACGCATTTCATGTTGGCTTCTCAGTTTTTTTTTTTAGTGTAAGGATAAATGGAGAAATAAATGGAATGCCGTCCCCAATAAAACACATATTATATTATTGGTATTGTTAATGAAATGGCAGAAAAGAAAGTAATTTTTTTATTTGCTTAATTGTAATTGGATTACATCATTGATGGTTTTTGGGTGTGTTGAAAGGTTCAGGAACTTTGTATAGCTTAAGTGTCAAATGTTCAAATGTTGATTCAACGATTAAATCAGATTAACCACAGAATCCACTTCTGTGAATAGGTTATTTCACTACGAACTCCGAAAGAAAGATTCACAAAATCGGAATGGAATCGGGAAAGTATTTCCAAATCAATTCTTAATCTTGAAATCAGCTTTCTTAAGAAATTGAACGAGGAACGCTTTGGACAAATTTCTCGAATTTGGTATTTTGAAGCAGATTTTTTGCTACGAATGAATGATAGGCAAAGGTCTGAATATGTTCCCAAAAGGCACTCCAAAATTATAAGACAAATTTGTAAGATGGGCCTGGCAGTTCTGTGCTTCTATGGGTGTCCTGGAGAATTCGGATTATGCGTTTCTTGTTTTCAAATTTAATAATCGACAATGTAACCAATGGAGCACACAGGTGGTAGAGGACCTGAACCAACTCGGCGTGCGAAACTAGAGACAGCTAGCTAGGGATCGAGCTAGCTGGAGTCGTTTGTTGGATGAAATCCTAGTCCGACTTGGACACCATGAGTAAGTAATGTAACCAGTAAATGTTCAAATTAAAATCTTAATTTTCTTAAAAAGTTCTCCCAAGATGTTAATAAGAGCTCGACAATATTGTTGTTGACCCGATCGACGCACTTTCCAGCTGTAAGTTTATTTTATGCAGCAATTTCAAAAAGAACGTGAACTAATAGGGTTTTTGTTGCTAATCCGGAATCCGGATCTCCAAAATTTGAACCTCAGCATTGTATGACAGATCTTCAAGAAAGGAGATCCCCTGAAATGCACCAATTACAGAGGTATAAGTCTCCTAAACATCGCCTACAAGATCTTGTCTGCCATGCTGTGTGAACGTTTGAAACCTTTCGTCAACAACCTGATAGGTCCTTCTCCTTATCAGTGTGGCTTCAGACCCGGAAAGTCCACCATCGATCAAATATTCACTCTACGGCAGATCTTGGAGAAGATCAAGGTCTTCAAATCGATACCTACCACCTTTTCATCGATTTCAAGGCATACCGGAAAAAACGCGTCCGTCTGTGTAAGATGACAATGGATAACTCACGTTGTTATATCAGGGTCTGAGAAAACTTGACGGACGCATTTGATTTCAAAACAAGGTTTCAGACAAGGCGATGGACTGTCATGCGATTTCTTCAACATCATTCTTGAAAAGATTGTGCAAAGCTCCAATGTCAACACCAGAGGCACAATCTTTCAAAAGTCCGTCCAGCTACTAGGATACGCAGACGAAATTGACATAGTTGGAAGAACACAGCGTGATGTCAGTGAAGCGTTCATGATTTTTGACACCGAGGCGAGGAAGATGGGTCTAGAGGTTAACGAGGGCAAGACCAACTTAATGCTGTCAACAAGAAAGGACAACCAACATCGACGTCTTTGCAGACAACGTCAGCATAGACAGATTTAACTGCGAGGTAGTTAAGGACTTCGTCTACCTGGGATCCGCTATCAACTCAGACAACAACACCAGCGCTGAAATCAAACGAAGAATCACTCTTGCCAATCGCTGCCTCTTTGGACTTAGAAGGCAATTGAGTAATAAAGTCCTCTCTCGAGCAATTAAAGTGACACTCTACAAAACCCTCATCATCCCGGTCCTAATGTATGGTGTAGAGACATGGATCATGACAACATGGGATGAAAACGGCTGCCTCGAGAGAAAAATCCTTCGAGTATTTTTTGGAGCAGTGATACTGACCTAGCCAGAAAAGTTAAGGTCCAACAACTAAGATAATTGGTTCATGTAGAGCGAATGGGAAATAATGCTTCGGCTCGTAGAGTATTCAAGTCCAACCCGGAAGGACGTCGCAGAAGAGTAAGATCGTGACTCAGGTGGAGCACACATGTGGTAAAGGACCTGAACCAACTTGTCGTGTGAGACGCTTGGTAGATGAGGACATGGTCCTGAATCCGGAATTGGCACACAGAACTTTCCGATTCCGGATATCAAACGAACATGAACAATAGTTTCTTGCTTCTTGTGTAGTGCCGCAGGCGTCAAGAAGGTTTCACGTTTCACGTTTCATCGGCCTTTACAGTTATTCTATTTCAGCTGTGGCCTGGAACCCAGCAGAGTGTAATGTTATGCTGTGCGCCATTTTATTTCAGTTGCCAGTAATCGCTTTTATTTCCGCTTGGCTATCAATGTGAAAGGTGATATCAGCCCATGGTATCGCCATCATTAATACCTGTTTAGCAGATGTTGTTTCTGCCAAGACCGCTTGAAAAATACTACTGCAGCCTGGAAGCCTACGCGAGAGATTCAGAATAGAAGCTTGCACCTACACCAGTATACATCTTAAGGCCATCAGTGTAGAGATAGACAGATATTGATGACTCACTGGAGTATGGTACATATGTTATCTATCCATTCCTCTCTGCTTGGAATGGCGGCTTGAAATGGTTTGTGAAAAACAAGTTGTCTGTCGTAGTTTTTAACCCATTACTTTATGAAGGATCTGAGCATGTCCTATGGAACTGATTTTTGCAGACTCTAGTCTGACTAAGTCTCAAGGTACGTTTAGCTGCAAATTCTTGAACTAAGAGATCTAGGGGTTTTAAATTGAGGATAACTTCCATTCCCGCAGTTGGAATGGATCTCATTGCCCATGTAACGCCTATACATGCAAGTTTTTGTGCCTTTGTCAAAGTTTTGACATAAGTAATTTTAGGGTTTGGTCCCCAGGTTTTCCCGAAAATTCTGTTGCAGGAGTATAAGGCCTATAATTGGTGTTTAGACCCCAGTTTAGTTTTTTATCTAAGATCACACCGAGATACTTTGCATGATCAGAGATTTTGAGAGCACAACCTTCAATTGAAGGTACTTTAAAGTCGGGTATTTTACGTTTGTTAGTTACCAGCACTAGTTCGTCTTACCTGGATTGGCTGTCAGCCCACAGTTTCTAGCTTTGTATATCTATTTGGGGAGTAGTCTCAAGATGGAAAACGATGGTGGTGTCATCTTTAGAATTTTTAACAGAAGCAGTTTTTTTTACATAAGTTTGTATTGTGTGTTCTCTGCCTGGTTTGACAGAAGATCTGTCAAACCAAGCAGAAAACCAATCTTGGTAGTACTAGCTGTTCCATATACAAAGGTTTCTAGTCCATTTACTAACCAACTGATATTGGATAGGAACTTGCCAGTCGATAGTAATGCAAGATCACCAGCGTAGGCTATTATTTTTACTCCACTTGATTTCAGTTTAGAGAGTATGCCGTTCATGACAAAAACCCAGAGTAGCGGTGAGAGAACTGCCCCCTGTGGGGTGCTCCTGGATGTGGATACTCTCACCCTTTTCTCTGCTAACTCTGAGTTGATCTGATTCTTCCAGATCATGTACATAATCCCCTCTATTATTGGTTTTTCGACGTTGTGGTCAATCAAAGCCTGTTTATATCGATCGGACTAAAATCATTGGTCTCTGTATACTAGGTTTACCAGCCTTATAGGGATGCAAACTACTACTTATGCGGAGAAAAGGAGTGAATAGCATTTAATATCCGATGGTACTAGAGCCTCAGTAGCTTCACAGCCAGCTAGGAAAATGAGTATTCACAAGGAGCTCAAGGGTTTCACTTCATGATTCAGTCCAAGTTTTTCTGAGGTATCCTAAATTAAAGACTTTTAAAGGGCGATGTTTGTGGATTCAATAGAACTGAACCACTTGAATGTTTTTATTTCATGTATTATGCCTCTTGGGAAAAACTGACCAATTGCTTACACGAATTCAAGGAATTGTTGAATAAGCCACTTAAGCCTTTGTTTTTCGGAGCTGTCTTGCGGCTCTTCTTTTCGTATCGCGCAACCGGAATTTCAAATTTTCCATGAATCCAGGTTTCCCTGCACACTCCAACAGACGAAATCTATTCTTTCTTGCTTGCTTCGCTGGTACACACGGCGTATGAGTACTTTTATTTGTAACATTCAAAATCTGATCATTAAAAGCAGAAAGACGATAGGACCCGCAGGAAACGCAGATTTCTCATATTGTTTTGCTAAGAAAATAAATGGATTTAGGCCTTAGTCTTACCCTGATATCGTTCGGAGTAACATTCCTCATCTTGAAGAAATTGCCAACGACAAAGGGAATAGTCGTTACCACAGGCGCAGGCGGGCGGTCTCAAAAGATTGTGTTTGTCTCAAAACTTTTAAGAAATACGATTTAAACTGGTTGTCATATTATTTTATTATTTCAACAAAACATCGACATTTACATAGCTGGACGCCTATCGGACCACTATTTTACTGGAATAATTGCGAGTCTAAATATTTTTCTACAAAATAACTAACTTGGCAAAGTTTAACTTTAAAAAGTTCCCTACTAATTGGAATTTCACTGAATCGACTTCAAATGCATCATCAGAGCCTCACATCGTTGACACTCACGAGTGAGTTGTTTTACAGCTGCCGCATACTTCCTCTGCTGTTCGACCAAATGCATTAATTGATTATTCAGAGCATCTCGCTTGACCTTCTCATCATCGCACTTTTGCTTAACCTTATTGTGGGTTTGTTTGACCCCGTCGACAATCGCTTCGAATTGCTTCAAAAATTGCTCTCGCGATTGAGGTGTCGTCATGCCTTCGTGATAATTTTCATAAATCGAATTGAGCAGTGACAGTTCCTTCTCCAAATACAACTTGGTATCATCCAGAGTATTGTAAAGCGTGTAAAATTGCTTTGTTTCACGGTGTTTGGCACTTACTAGAAGAAAGTCACATGTCAATGTCATAAAGGAATATGATAAAATCGAAAGAAACCTTGATTGTAGAGTTCCAAGAATCGACGTTGATACTGAGCCAGCTCGGTGCGATCGGGAACATTATCGAGTTGGCGTTGAATTGCAACTATACCACGGTTCTTCTTGGCCAATTGCAATCGCAGCAATTGCAGGTGCTCCTCCTGTTTGGCAATGAGATTCTTTTCTTCAGCCGGATTAGTCTCTGCATTTCGTTGTTCCATTTCTCTGCAAAATTCAAAGAAATTAACCATCGGAAGAGTTTGAATTTGAATTCATACTGAATTTCTTTCTGCAGCCTTTCAAGTTCCTCACGACACTGTTCCTTATATTCGGCTTCTTCTTTCTTCAATTTTTCATTCAATTCAACCAGACCTTTGACTTTCTCCAAAACACTGTAAGAGACAAAACTCAAATTTAGGCAAACTTCAAAGATTGAACAAAGTCGGAACTGACCCCTTATCAGCTTTGACCCCGATCATTTCAAACTCCTTTATTTCAACAACAAGATCCTTTTCTAGCTTCCTTTGTTCCTGCAGCTTGACTTTCTGTTTCTCGAGTTCCTGGTTAAGCTCCTGGTTGTCCATTTTCACTCGCAACAATTTCTTTTCCAACACGGCTTTTGTGTTTTCCAAAGCTTTCACTTGACTCTGTTCAGATAGAAGTTTCGTATCGATTTCCATTTCTTCCTTAAGATCCGCATAGTGTTTGAGGAGTGTTGCTTTGTCCTTCTCGTCCAGTACTGTTTTTTGTGGCACATCGTCCTGTTGGATATTTTTGTAAGATTAGAAAATTTCAGTTCGCGTGAAAGTGAGGATTAGTGAGTTTAGTTTATGCCACAGAATCTATTTAATTACGTTTTTAAGTGTGTTTAAATTTCTAAGTGAGTATAATTGAGGTGTCTGTTGTAACGTCTAGTTGTAAGTGAACAAAACTGTCTGTAGTGTAATTCATTACTTTTAGGTTTGACGGCTTGATTTCTGTATCAAGTTGGCACGTCTGCATTTTGAGTTTTTGATAAAAACATAACAAAGGGAAAATAGATTTGATAACACATCGAACACGTGGGAAGAGTGCAGTTTGAAAGGAAAAGGGGAAGGTAAACAGGGTATAGAACTTAAATCACAAGAATTCAAAACTATAAATAAAATTATTTACGAGAGGGAATCCTTAACACTAACAAACTCTTACATCATACATACTTCTTACACGGAAAACAAGACGAAGGTTGCTGACAGGAAAGGTGCTGACACACTTATGTCGTTTTCTATTGGTCTTTCTTTGACGTTTCTGCTTCTACCTCCAATGGAACGGACGATTCTGTTTTAAAAACAGAAGAATTATGCTCTTCTCAGAAGCATTCCGTTTGTCAAAGTCAGTCCAATGGAACGGTTCCAGAAGACTTCTGGACTCTTCCAATGTTTCTGGACATCCAATGGAAAACGACATTAACTTCGCCTGCTTAGATTGTGGCAGAAAATGAACAACTATCAGGGTCGAACAAAACGAGTTCGATACTTAAATAACCACGGGACAGTGGTAGTAGCCGATTACATGGAAGAAAATACACGTGGAAGGCTAAAAAGCATTTAAAATTCAAAACCTTACAATTACGTCTGAAATTGCAATACTCCCTAGTGGGCCTTAGACTTACTAGGTCGAGAACTCTTAGCAGCGAGTTGTAAGACGAACGAAGAATAGGTGGCTCTATTGTCGAGCGAGCCAATGGCGAAAGCGAAGCGAGACACAGTCAATGAAGACCAAGTCCCAGCCCCCACCACAGTAGAGGTTAAAAGAGCCATTAGAGGCCTTAGGCCAGGCAGAACAACGATAGACCAAATATTCACAGTGAGGCAGATCCTGTAAAAGACCAACGAATTTCAAGTCGAAACCCATCATCGGGACTTCGACTTCAAAGCTACCTATGATAGCATCCACCGCCAAGAGCTTATGTTGGCGATGGCTTACTTCGGGATCCCTTACAAACTGATCCAGCTGTGCCGCATGACGCTAAACAATACGCAGTGCAGTGTGCAAATGGGTAACAGCTCATCCGAGTTGTTTCAAATATGCGCAGTGTTTAGACAAGGAGATGCGTGTTCATGTGAAATCTTTAACATTGTCCTGGAGCAGATAGTCGTGACTTCTTTAACATAGTCCTGGAGCAGATAATGCGCAAGGCAGGTGTGAGTACGGAAAAGACTATCTTCAAGAAATCCACCCAGTCCCTAGGCTATGCGGACGACATAGAAATGATCGGTCGATCCAAAAGAGCTGTGCTTGAGTCCTTCACACCGATTGAAGAACAGGCGAAAATCGTTGGCACTCAAGTTAATGAGGACAAAACAAATTACATGCTATCGACAAACAAAAGAACATCTGTCCACCGCCTTCGGCAAAACGTTCCTGTTGGTAGCAGCCATTTCGAGGTAGTTAAGGAGTTCACCTATGTACCTAACTATCTTGGGACAAACTTCAAAGTACCCTAGCGAACCGCTGCTGCTTTGGTTTGGCAAAACAACCGGGTTCAAAACTCTTCTCTCTAAAGACAAAGTGTCTGCTATTCAAAACATTGATTTTACCAGTCCTGCTCTGCGGTGCCGAGTGTTGGACGATAAGTAAAAAAGGGGAAATGATACAACGAACTTTCGAAAGAAACATTTTTCGAAGAATTTTCAGTTCTGTGCGACGATAACGAATGGAGAAGAAGGTTCAACCGCGAACTATACGAGCTGTACTAAGATGTGGATATAGTCCAGAAAGCGAAGAAAAGCCCACTACATTGCCTCGGCCACATAGAGCGAATGGACGACTACGCTTCAGACAAGAAAGTCTACTCATCGCAGCCCCCAGGTTCGAGACGACAAGGAAGAAGAAGACCGAACCTATGGTACAACAGAGTGCTTGGTTTTGGTGACCGGAGAGTACATGCGAGTCACCGTTCCCCAATGGAAGGCTACAGTGTGTCAGGCTGAGATCCGTCATGGATTGGGGACCGGTTAAGGAAGTTAATAATTGCCTTGATGCCTTGGGCTTGAGCGTTGTTGAATGGTGGAGGTCAGCAATCGGGAGATATTGAAAAATTATTCAAATGAGTTTCCCGATTGTGGCGCATACGAAGGCAAGCAACGAGGCGGACGATGATGAACCTATACCATAAAGATCGGTCCGACAACTGCAGTTTAGCGGTAATAAAAGCGGATAGTTTCTACTCCTTTTTTTGCAGGAGAAAACCGCTACTGGGGCTTGAATCCTTGTTATCTGCTTTAGAAAAGTCCATGTAGTGTTTCAATCGACATTATATGAGGTACCGCAAAGTTTTTGTTTATACACATACACGCCTTAAGAGTGGGTGAAATATCTTCTGGTTTTGTGTAGCTTATTCCGACATTTATACAAGTACAAAAATTCTACAACTACAAACACTTGACAAATACAATTTACACATTTTACACAATAACTACTTTCAAATTATTACACACACTTACAAATTCGACAACACAACAAGCAAAGTATATTCCATTATCTTTAATCCTATTTGATCATTTAACGGTTTCTTATTAAGGTTTTTGAACGGTTTCAAAGGACTTTTTTATATTTTTAAGACAAGACACATTTAAATTTCAATGTTCAACTGGCAATCGACACTTATGTATGTACACCAATAACAATTAGAATCATTTTTAATTATCTTTCTTTGTTTATCTTTAAAAAGTAATTGGAAATGAGTTAAAACAACAAAAAAGGAAAAAAACAGGACTTAAGACAGTTTACCTCGTTGGCAACGTATAGGTTTTTAAGCAGCTGGTCAACATCGATCTGCAATAAAATTTTGTTTGTTTGTTGTTTTGTTTTGGTTTTTAGGCGTGTCTTGGAAGCTCGCAAGTGTTTTGTGAAGCTTTATCTTTTTTATCTTGGAAAATAAATGTAAAAATCGTTTCTAAAGTACAAAAACAAAATTACAACATGCAAACGAAGTTTTAGACAAAAAAAAAAAAC
Source organism: Sphaerophoria rueppellii (assembly GCA_920937365.1). Classification (NCBI taxonomy): domain Eukaryota; kingdom Metazoa; phylum Arthropoda; class Insecta; order Diptera; family Syrphidae; genus Sphaerophoria; species Sphaerophoria rueppellii. The sequence goes on from CAKKXW010000002.1 coordinate 7,699,173, forward strand.
AGCAAACCAAAAGAGAATCACAGATTTAGCTCGTTTTAACAGTTTGTGATGATGCGTGAGCTTTTCTGTTTGAATGAGTAAAAAAAAGAGTAAAAGTAGACGAAAATTTCAAAAAAAACAATAAGCAAAAAAGTTCAAAGCTTGGGACAAAACATTAGATTGAAAGCGCGGTTCTAACGAAATCACCTCACGCTCGACAAGGCTGTCATCGAGCTCTGCTCCGCCTGATTGCGAGTCATCGGACTTTTGTGATGGATTTTTGTTGGTCGTTAGGCCCGGGTAGGAGCCTTTGTTGCCGTATTCGAGAAGGGTAATTCGGACGCGTGTTTTCTCGTCTTCATTGCCAGTTTCCTTGCGTTTGTATTGGCGATGGGGACTGTACATGTCCTAAAATCAATTGCAGTGAGTATCTAATTTGTTTTTAGGGAATTGAAATATTACCTGAATTCGCTTGATGTTTGCCGAGGCAGTGCGCATTTTCTGAAGATTCTCCTTATCGGAGTTGTATTGGAAATTATTGTGAAATTGGCTGACAGCGAAGGCCTTTAGTTTCGCCGAGCGGGCAGCACGATTCTCAACCTAAAAGTTAATTATTTTAGATAAATATTGATGTCTTGTCAACTAAACTTACTGATTTCTTAACAAGCCACTGAATCACTGGAAAAATGCTTATAAACTCGAGACCCTGAATCTGATGGGGTTCAATCAAGTAGGGACACTTCATTTTTGGCAAAACAGAGACGATTTTCTCAACTAAAGCACTGAAAATGAAATTGGAAATTTTGAACGAATAGAGTTCCATTCGAGTTTGCTTACATTTTTTGACCAATTGTTAGATTCTCATGGAACAATAGATCCACATCGACGTCATAGTCACAGCACTCGATGCACCATGTCATACCGCCCACAATTTTATCGAATGGCGATAAGCCCTTGATCCGGGCTCGATAATAGCCAGCATTTACTAGTATTTCGAATATTTCCTGCTGTTTTGCATTTTGTTCTTCGTCCTCACGACGTTCGACCTTTTTAAGGACGAAAGTTTTGATCATTGATTTTTATTATTATTTTATGTGGAGAGATACCTGAACTTCATTGCCATCGGCATCGAAACGAGTTGCTAGTTTCACATTTGGGAGGGCTTTTGCAAATATTTCACGATTTGCCATAATAACACTAATTTAAAATTAAACTTTTGTTGAGATGGTGAAAATTCTATTTCGATTTTCACAAATTGGATGGCAGACAGATAACAGCTGACTTTTGTTGTCAAACAAGAGAGGGAAACGGTTCTAAACGGTTTACTTTCATACCGGTCGGTAGTGTGAAATCATTCAGAGTGGAAGAAAATTTAAATAATGAACGCATACACGCTTTGAATGTTTTGTTAAAATTGTTTCATATCTGGGATTCTAGGATCTGTTGAAGGAAAATGAATCCAAATCTAGAACTACATAAAACAATGAAAAAGAATTAGATCGTGTGCGAACTGGATGAATTGGATTAAGAATACTATTTAAATTTATCCACTATGTCATGGCTCCGCAGCTAGTCTAATTTTATCACATTTTAATCAATGCGAAGTGTCAACATTTAACCAAACGTCAAATTTTAACCACTTTTTAACGCAATTCACACACGGCCTTAGTCAAAATCAAATATGTTTGAAATGTTCTCATATTTTGCCATAATTTTTTTCTTCGCAAGATTATGGGAATTCAAACCAAGACAAAGCTCAAATTAACAAATGCAGAATTATATCTTTTCCTAAGCTGTAATTTGACTATTTGACGTCTACTGCAAAAATAGACATAATAAGTTCACAAGCCATATAACTTTTATATCAAACATTGACGAAGCCAACTTCGCTGAGCATTGCTTATTATTTTACAACAACTCCTTGAACGAACTCATTCAAATTTGTAATTTCCAAATTACACATCTGGCAATTCCCCTTACGTCATCCAACAACGAATCCAGTTGAAAAAGCAAAGTGAAAAAAACTATCATTTCGCAAAAGACTAGCGCTGAGAGCGAAAGAAAAAACTACTCACTCGTCTTGTCTTCTTTAAAATTAAAAAAAAATATATTAGAAATAGCAAATTAAGTGCTTTATTAATCCTAATCAAATCTTCGAATAAACAAAACCTAGTTAATTAATTAGTTTTGTATTTATTTCAATTCAATAAGCTGTAAAAACCCAAACTCAATTTCCCCCATTCAATAAGAAAAGTTATCGATTAGTTTCGGAAGCAAATTGTTCGGTTTTTTTTCTATTTTGTGAAAGTTCCAATCTGTATATTCGTGTTCTTCTTCTATTCTAATTGAGAGCGAGACAAATCCAATTGTGCCGTTGAATATTTTTTCAATTTTTGTTTTAGGTGTGTATTCGTGGTGTGTATTTTTGTCTCGTTTTTGTGTGTGCTCTGTTTATCGTGTTTTCTCTGTTTAGTTGATTCGTTCAGACAAGAGAGACAAGAGACAAAACTAATTCGAGTCGAGCGAAATTTTTGAAAATCAAAAATTTTCTTTTCGCCGACGACATAACGTAGTCCGAGTGTGTGTTGTTCTGTTCGTTGTTCGACTGACGAACGTGTGAACGTCTTGTCTCCTACGTCTACGTCCCCTCTTCGACGAGCGATCGAGCTTCATCGAACAAAGGAAGAAAAATCAATTATCCTTATATATTTTCCAGATAAATCCATAAACTGCGCGAACCAAGTCCCCAATTCGTGACGTGTGTTTAATTGTTTAAAACAAATAGAAATTCTTTTTTAAAAACTTGTTTTAGTCGACCGTCGACATGTCTGCCGAACGGGAAATCCCTGCTGAGGATAGCATCAGGGTGGTGTGTCGTTTTCGACCGCTCAACGATAGCGAGGAAAAAGCTGGATCCAAATTCGTCGTGAAATTTCCCAATAGCACTGAGGAAAATTGCATTTCGATTGCTGTAAGTAGAAACAAAAATGTCATTGAATCAAATCTAATCTTATCTCTATGCTCCATTCGCCTTTCAATTGATTTTGGTTAGATTTTATTTTGCATGTGCAAAATGAAAGAAAGAAAAAACTCAGTTTTTCTCTTCCCCCGCCCAAGTATTTTGTATGACAAGTGAATGAGTCATCATTCTCGCAGTAGGCAAAGGCAAGAGCGAAGCCGCAAATTATAGAAAATTCAAGTAAAAATAAATTACGTCTGCTCCATTGATTGCCATTGCTATGCCACACGGACGGTGACGGAGCCTCTCATTTCTCACTGACTTGGTTCCAATCAGAGACGCGACATTCGTTGCTTTTCCATACGATTTCCTAAGTGTGTCTATCGCCTATCGCGACAATAGGAACAGAGTACTTAATGCAAACTTAACTCCACGTAACTTCGTGGCTTAAAAATAGATCGATTGCTGGTGAACTGAATGATTTGTCGGGTTCTTGGAGTGTTTTTAGTTTTCTTTGCTCGGGAAGGGAAAGGGAAACAGAACAAGAGACTCATACATCCGAGCTTTTCATTGTCTTTCTTCAGTTTATCTTTTTTTCTGGGATTCTATTTATATTGTGATCTCATTGCGTTTTATTTGGTTTCTGGAGCAACGGAAGATGTTTAGTCATATTTTTATTACAATTTCTAGAGTCATTTTGGTTCACATAAGAAAAAGATGAGATAGAGACTAACCGATAAGCTAGTCTACATTGTGATGTGATTTTTCATTTATTTTTCCGATCGGAAGTTTTGTACTCTTTTAAAAATAGTTGATTACAATGTTTGTACATAAAACTACAAGAAACTGCAGCCAGTTGGGAGGGATATCTTTTTTTTCTCCTGTCATCGTGACGAGGAGTGCACAGGTGTAGGTACATGTACTTGTGCAAGCAGAACTGTATCAAGGCGATGGCATGTCCTCTTTATTAATTCATATCTGAAGAACGATGACTCGAGAACAAAACATTTTTTTTCTGCAAGGGGAAGAATAAAACTTATGACGTCGGTTTGTATTTTGTTCTTTTTTATGTGAGCCAAACCTTGTTTCCATTGAGAAACACTGCAGTGGTGGATTTGAATAAAGCACCGAACAAAGATAGGTACACGATGATAACTTTTGCTCAAGAGGATTAAAGTGTTGAAGATACCTATGGCTATTGCGGATTGTTGGGTGGGACGTACTTATGCTTTGGTGTGGTTTTGTTAATCTTTTGTCTTGTTTTATGTTAAATTTATGAATAAGCCAATAAGTTGGAGTTAGTTGTGTTGGATCAAGTAATCTGGGACAAGTAATTGTTAAATTCAGTCTATTAACGTTGTTTTAAGGAAGAAAAAAGGTCCAAGGCGCTGTAAATGTCTTTAACATTGTTAAATGAAAAATATGAAACATATGTTATGAACCATTTCCTTAAAACGTATGTTCCAAAGCCATGACATCATGAAACGAACTTATCCAGCCAGCTTGACCACTAATTTGCTGTTTACAATTTCATAGACCAACCAAGTGTATTGTCACTTTCCATCCATTTCCTATTTAATCTAAAGAAGCAGCAACTGAAAAGAACAATTCCCCAGAATTAAGCAGCTAAGATCTACTACCTTCTCTCGTTCCTACTAACTTACTTAACTGGCTGCCAATCCATGAAGGATCTCAGCCTGAGACACTTGAGCCTTTAATGGGGAACGGTCCCTCGCATACACTCTGCAGTCCCAAAACCAAGCGCTCTAGCATCCGCAGTCACTTGGTCCTTGTACCTTAGGTTCGGTCTTCCTTGTCGTCTCGAACCTGGGGGCTGCGATGAGTAGACTTTCTTGTCTGGAGCGTATTCGTCCATTCACTCTATGTGCCCGCGCCAATATAGTCGTCTTTTCTTGGCTTTCTAGACTACATCCACATGTTGCAACAGCTCCTACAGTTCCCGGTTGAGCCTTCTTCTCCATTCGCCATCGTCGTATAAGGGACTGAAAATCTGTCGAAAGTGCCCGGTATCAATTTCCTTTTTTTACTTATCGTCCAATAATCGGCGCCGTAGAGTAGGTCTAGTAAAATCAAAGTCTTTCGAGAGATGTGTTTTGAACCCAGTTGTTTTGCCAAACCAAATTAATAGCGGTTTGCTAGAGTAATTTTTCGTTGGTTCTCCAATAAAGTGGCGATTGTAGGATTAAAGTTTGTTCCAAGGTAGTTAGGTAGTTCAACTCCTTACTTACTTACTTAATGTGGCGCTACAGTCCGTTGTGGACTTGGGCCTCAATCAACAGTCTCCGCCAGCTAGCTCGGTCCTTTGCTACTCGTCTCCAGTTTTGCACTCCAAGTTGATTGAGGTCTTCTTCCACTTTAGTGCGCCACCTGAGTCGCGGTCTTCCTCTCCTCCTACGTCCCTCGGGAATAGTGTCGAAGGCTTTCCGGGCCGGAACATTGGTGTCCATCCTCTCTAAATGACCGAGCCATCTGAGTCTCTGGACCTTGACCCTCCTGGCTCGGTGCATGTCGTTGTACAACCCGTAAAGTTCGCTGTTGTATCTTCTCCGCCATTCTCCTTCAATACACACGGGGCCAAAGATGACCCGAAGAACTTTCCTCTCGAAACAGCCTTTCATCCCATTTTGTCAAGGTCCATGCTTCCGCACCATACAGCAGGACTGGGATGATGAGGGTGTTGTACAGTTTTACCTTAGTTGCTCGAGACAGGGCTTTTCCACTCAATTGCTTTCTTAGCTCAAAGAAACAGCGATTAGCAAGAGTTATTCTTCATCTGATCTCGGCGCTGGTGTTATTGCCCGTGTTTATAGCGGAGCCTAGGTAGACAAACTCCTCTACTACCTCGAAGTTATATGCGTCTATTGTGACGTTCTGTCCGAGCCGTCGGTGTTGGGTGTCCTTCCTCGAAGACAGCATATACTTCGTTTTTCCCTCATTTACCGCTAAACCATTTTTGCCGCTTCTGTCTCAATTCTCACAAAGGCGCCATTGACATCACGCTGTGTTCTTCCCATTATATCAATATCATCGGCGTACGCGAGAAGTTGAACAGATTTTTGGAAGATAGTGCCTCTGGTGTTCATGGTGGAATTCTACACTATCTTTCCAAGAACGATATTAAAGAAATCGCACGAAAGTGCATCGCCTTGTGTGAATCCTTTTTTGACGTCGAAAGATTTCGTAAGCTTGTTGCCAACGTTGATGGAGCAGCGTGAGCGAACGAGCTTGGCAGGGACGCCAAAACTAGACATAGCTTTGTACAGTTCGTCTCTGTAGATGCTGTCATACGCGGCCTTAAAATCGATGAAAAGGTGGTGGGTATCGATTTGGAGTTCATGTCTTTTCCAGGATCTGCCGCAACGTGAAAATTTGGTCGATGGTTGACTTTCCTGGCCTGAAGCCACATTGATAAGGACCAATCAGATTGTTGACGAAAGGCTTCAGACGTTCACATATTACGGCAGAGAGGATCTTGTAGGCGATGTTTAGTAGACTTATTCCTCTATAGTTGGCGCAGTTTAGAGGATCTCCTTTTTTCAGGAATTTGGTACAATGGACTTGTAATTATGAGAATTTGGATCGTCAAATATTGATGAAAAAGTATGTGCTTACTTTGACACCTGTGCTGTGAACATTTTTTCCCCTAAACAAACCTTGTCTCTACAGTAAGGAATTCAGCGCATAACAAATTTTCCAATTTGGTGCACTGGTTTGACATAATGAGCGTAGATTTAATTTTAAATCTCAGTTTTTGAGCACTTCTATTGCGGTATACTCAGAAAGCCGTCGCGGTCGTACGTGACCACAAGAAGGTATCATTTCCCTCTACAGTCTCTTTTTCATAAAGAAAGACTATTCCGGTGTGAATTTGAATTTTTTCTAAGGTCAACAAGTGAGAGGCCAATGTTTTTTGTTTATAAATTTGCACAGCTATTTGCGATTGCAAATCCAAATCACAGAAATAAGTAATCTGTCTCGTAATATTAAAACCAAAACACTTCTCCGTGTGTTCCACTTGTTCCACGTAATCGATTCTGCTAATAAAATAATAAAAGATGCTAATTAACTTTCGTTTAATCTTCAACTGTCATGCTTTTCATATCTTGACAAAATAAAATAAGAAACAAAAACCATATTCTTCTGTTTGTTTGTTGATTTTATGCTTTTTAGCCCAAACCGCAGACGCACGTTTGAACATTCGAAGGGCGTCTAATGTTTTCGGCTTTATTGGATTTTCTCGACAAAAGAAACAGTTAAATTCCCCTCCAAATCTATTGGCACATAAACAACAAAAGTAAAAGCAATCAATTTACATATATTTTTTTGTATTGATTGAAAGACGAAACTCTTTCCCCCGTCATGCAATCGACAGTCGAAGGAAGGAATTCAGACATGTTCCTTTTTTATTTGATTGTTGATTTTATATAAAAACCGTTCATCAAATATAAAACGAAATAAAAGAGATTCACTCAGAATGATAACATTGAAAACCACCTCAATGATGTGGAAGATGACATCATAGTCATATTGCTTGCCGAGTCGTTCGGAGAGCAGATAATTTTTGTTTTTTTCATTTCGTTTTCGGGCTTTTAATTTTACTCAACCTCATCAGCAACACTCAATTGTGAAAGGCAATTAATGCTATCCCAAAAGTTTATCTCGGAGTTCAAACAACTGAAGAGTGTTCCTTCATTTACCTTGAGTAAGTCGTAACTGGTTCTATCTAAGTCAGTCAGTCGGCGAAGGCAATGTTGTTGACTGACCCCAACACACAACAATTCAGAAAATTGTTCCTTGTTGTGTTTTTTTTTTTCGATTGTTTTTTTTTCTATTATGTCTATATGATGGCAACAACGAAAACTGGTTTTCTTTTGCATGGCTAGAGTCTAGGTAACGCCATATGCTGATGACTACCCACTGCCACCACTGGAACCGCAGCAGAGGGAGTGCAAGAGTCTGAGCGACATGGAAATGCATATTGATGCGAAGCGAGGCGGACATTGCATCCCATTGTGGATGAAGAATTAAAATTTCTTCAATATGAAGAACGTTGTCGATAATTCTGACTGATGACGCCTACAACAAGACCGCGACGCAAGCAGATTTCACACTTTTGAACAAGCATTTTTGTGTCAGTTAATAAAGTGTCCACAGTTCGAGAACTTTTCATTTTATACAAACATGGTTAAGTGGTGTGATGAACCATCTTGCTGTGAACTCATAATTAATTAAACTACTCACCCGATGTGTATGCAAAGCTGAACAGAGTCAACCACACATCTGTGTATTGAACTGGCAATAATTAAACGGAGTGTAGGTTCTGTGATTCTAGAACGGAGCTCTAAACTAAGAGAATACTTGACATTTCGTCAACCAACACAAATCTATTTTAAAATGAGTCTATTTACAATTTCAACGTTAATGAACAGTTATGGCATAGTAATTGCAAACATAATACGTTTTTTAAGCGTTTGACGTTCACGTCAAAGAAAGTTAAACGCTTTATAGCAATTTTACAGCTCAACACTCTCTTCTTCTCTATTTTATTCGCAGAAGTGTTGAGCTTTCACCTTGAAGCCTATAATCCTGCACGGCGGATTATGTAAACAATTTGGTTCACCTCTTAATGGCACTTTGGAGCGCGAGTTATTAAATTTTGCTTGTTTTTGTTTTTGGTTTCGTTACACTTGGCAAAGCTTTAAAACTGAATGAATGCAGGGATGTGTGTATGTTTAATGAAATATTCTTCATTCGTGTTTGAAAGGAGAAAATGTATTCAGCTGTTAATATTTAACTTTTGTAATATTTATGTTTTTTTTTTTCTTTTTCTTGTTTTTGACCTGGGAAAGTGCTTTTTGTTTTGGGCTGTTATTTCTTTGGAATTGGTTTTCTTAAGGGTAAATATGGAAGTGTGTGAAGTGAACCATTAAGTTTGTTCATTTGTTATTTTAATGGTGTGAGCGGCAATGGAAACAAAAACATGAGTTCCTTCCACCTTCCTGAAGGGTAAATTAAAAAATTACATATGTATTTTGCATGAATTAAACAAGTTCATCTCTTAAAAGCGTTCGATAATATGGCGTTCATCAGGGCAGCCATTTAGGATCTCTTCTTTTTATACATACTACCAACGATGCTCCGTGTAGTCTCCCACACTGTGGTATTGAATCTGAGTAGTGTTTTGTGTATCTTTCATGAGTACTGCCTCTGCTAAGAATTGTAAACCACTTAAATGGTATAGACTCTTAAACTGTAACGCAGACTTTTAATTTTAATTGTAATAAAAATAATTCAAAACATACTCAAGGCCTGTGATCGTGTTTATGTTAGAGAGGGAAAATCACTTTAAAATGATTTCATGACAACGTTTGAGATGGTTCATTCCAAAAGTCAAATTTTGGGTTGCTTATTCGAGCAAAAAACGATGGGATTTTGCAAACAAAATCCCATCCAACCTACCAACCAGTGTGGCTTTTGGCTTTAGGCTTACTAACTTACTTACTTAAGGTGGCTGCTACAGTCCGTTGTGGATTTGGGCCTCAATCAACAGTCTCCGCCAGCCAGCTCGGTCCCTAGCTAGCTGTCTCCAGTTTTGCACTCCAAGTTGATTGAGGTCCTCTTCCACTTGAGTGCGCCACCTCAGAGTCGCGGTCTTCCTCTCCTCCTACGTCCCTCGGGAATAGTGTCGAAGGCTTTCCGGGCCGGAGCATTGGTGTCCATCCGCTCTAAATGACCGAGCCATCTGAGTCTCTGGACCTTGACCCTTCTGGCTAGGTCCATGTCGTTGTACAACCCGTAAAGTTCGCTGTTATATCTTCTTCGCCATTCCCCTTCAATGCACACGGGGCCAAAGATGACCCGAAGAACTTTCCTCTCGATTTGTCAAGGTCCATGACTTCTGCACCATACAGCAGGACTGGGATGATGAGGTGTTGTACATTTTACCTTAGTTGCTCGAGAGAGAGCTTTTCCACTCAATTGCTTTCTTAGCCCAAAGAAACAGCGATTAACAAGAGATATTCTTCGTTTGATCTCGGCGCTGGTCTTATTGCCCGTGTTTATAGCGAAGTCTAGATAGACAAACAACTCCTCTACTACCTCGAAGTTGTATGCGTCTATTGTGCCGTTCTGTCCTCGCAGACAGCATATACTTCGTTTTTCCCTCATTTCCCGCTAAACCTATTTTTGCCGCTTCTGTCCCAATTCTCACAAAGGCGCCATTGACATCACGCTGTGTTCTTCCCATTATATCAATATCATCGGCGTACGCGAGAAGTTGAACAGATTTTTGGAAGATAGTGCCTCTGGTGTTGACGGTGGGTTCTGCACTATCTTCTCAAGAATGATGTTAAAGAAATCGCACAACAATGCATCGCCTTGTCTGAATCCTTTTTTGACGTCGAAAGATTCCGTAAGCTTGTTGCCAACCTTGATGGAGCAGCGTGAGTTCTCCATCGTCATTTTGCACAAGCGAACGAGCTTGGCAGGGATGCCAAAACTAGACATAGCTTTATACAGTTCGTCTCTGTAGATGCTGTCATACGCGGCCTTAAAATCGATGAAAAGGTGCTGGGTATCGATTTGGAGTTCATAGGTCTTTTACAGGATCTGCCGAAACGTGAAAATTTGGTCGATGGTTGGCGTTCCTGGCCTGGAGCCACATTGATAAGGACCAGTCAGATTGTTGACGAAGGGCTTCAGACGTTCACATATTACAGCAGAGAGGACCTTGTAGGCGATGTTAAGAAAACTGATTCTTCTGTAGTTGGCGCAGTTTAGAGGATCTCCATTTTCCATTCATCCGGCATGCATTCCTCTGACCATATCTTACAGATGATTTGATGCATGCTCCTATCTAGCTCGTCGTCTGCTGACTCTTCGAACCAGCTGCTATATCCTCACCACAATGTTTATGAACCTTTCCTATGTCTTATCGTCGGTTCTAGGAAACTCATAAGAAAACTTTTCTTTTAACTATTTCAATGGGTTGTTGAAGTCTGAATCGTTTCGTTTTCAGTAATGGCACAGTTTTTATGTATTTGACAAATGTCAGAAGATGGTTCTTTCAAAAGTGACAACTGTCCATATAGCTTGTCGTGGATATATGTCGGCTAGTTGACAATAAAACCTCTTATTGAATCACACTTTTTCAACTTGCGGTGTTGTTTGGTTATTCAGCATCAAAACTAAAGGACACTGTGTTTCAATTCGAGTTAAAAATTATTTTCTCTGGTAATCCCCTCCTCAAAAACTGACGGGCAAACAAACTTTTAAGTCATCGCAGATTTGAGATATCTGAAAGCAAAATATCTGCAAGCTGCTTTCTGTGAACAACTTAAATTCCATTGAATCTATGTTGATGTCCTGAAAAAAAAAAACCGTAAGCTTTACATCAAAATCGCATATCAGCATTTTTGTGTAACACGTCTTAAGCAGTCTAAGACCACAACAATTGGGTTTAAGTTTAATCCCATTTATTTGCACAAACAATTTAAATGCCTGAAGCATGAATAACGGTTCCATTCCAAAAGCTCACTCTGTTAAATAGTGTCGCTAGCACCTTAATGCAATTATTCTGAAGTGCAGCAAAAATGGAACTAAATTACTACGAACCAAAGAAAACATTCAGAGTGTACCCCTCAGAATTCATTCATTCATCCCTTTCTATTTAAAACAACACACCAACCTATTTCCGTATCCATTTAAGCTTGATAAAAATTACAAATTTAAAATAAACTCAAAAATCCAATTAAAACGTTTGAGTGCTCATAATAAATTGCGCAAAAAAATCCTTGAACTTTTCAAAAAAAAAAAAACCAAAAAGTGTCTAGTTTTGTGTATCTGACAGTATCTCACAGAAAGGCTTTAAAAAGCTCTACCTGAATGAAGGACCCTTCATTTTGTCCAAAAGCCAACAACTATCCTAATGCCAAGTATGAATAGCGACACCGACACAACAACAACAACGAACAGCAGATTGTGGATTTACTATACATAAAATATATCAAGCCTCTGAAGCCTTATGAAATATAAATTTCCTCAGGCACCGTAGTTTTTAGCCAATTATAAAACGAATGCAAATAGAAACAACGAACGAACAAAGGACAATGCAAGATTATGTAGACTGACTGCAGGAAGGGCGTGTTTTTTTTTTTTTTTTTTTTAATGTGTGCCACTTCACAGTACATTCGAGAATGTCAAACTCCCTTCTGTTTTTCGCTCTTTGGCGAGTTTTAGGAAATTTTCATTCAAAAAACCTGCATTTTGATGCACTTGGATGGTTGGGCTTGAAGTTGTTACAACGCAACGTAGCGTCTTGTTGCGTTTTTATAGACGATCCGTCGTCGTCGTCGAAAAAAAAAAAAAAAACATTGAATGTTCTGAATGAGTGATTTTCAGGGGAAACAACTGCAAACTGCAACAAACAACACCAAGATGATTTTTTTTCCACAGTTTTTAATGACGTTTAATTGTTATTGGCCAGTAGCTGACTGCGTTCAGGCTTTTCACCGAACCTAACAGCATGAGTGATTTTCACTGCAAAAAAAAACACATATCGTGTTCAGACAGCAAAGTGCCGCTGCCAATCCCATAAATGACGTGGTGTTATTGCATCTTTGAAAAGGCTACTGAACTTACATATAGGTAGGCTTGTTGTAAGTTAGATTTATTGGCATTCCTAAAACTCCATCATCCGTGAGGCGCAGAGGCCATGCGATGTTGGAAAATCGATAACTATCGTTTGTCGTTGTAACATTTTCAACCATGGGTCACTCCATACTCACCCCACTCGCTGTCATATGAAAGAGGAAAACACCAACAACAAACAATTGTTTGTAAAAAATGTGTCAAAGCAAAAAGAAAATAAGAAGCAAGTGTTGTTTTACAGAGATTAGGGTTGACTCAATGTCCGAAGTTAACAATGTTGTTCATTTCGTTTTTATGGTATTTTCCAAAGACTTTAAACGCCATTGCCTAGTTACCTTTAACTTGGGGTCTTTTGGAGCTCGAAATGTTATTAAATACTAATATGCTGGCGAATGTAACGATTTGTTTTGTTTTGTTTGGTTGTGAATAATCTTCGAATCCGGGGTTGTTTACTTTTTGGTGTATGTGTGGACATTTATTAACACAATTAGGAGTATTGAATTTCTTGCTGACAGACAGTCTTTATTGTTTCTTTGTGTTTTCTAGGTGAGGGATAGTTGGGGCTCTAATTGCCAACTTTGTCTCTCAAAAGGCATTTATTGTTTTAAGTCTGATATTGATATGATGACGTCTTTTAGACGTTTTGTTTGTTGCTTCTAAAAACGAAATTTTCAATTCACAACTTCTGTTTCGAAAACGTGACTTTTCAATTAATTTGAATATTTATTCTTTCGTGCCTTTTTCCTGATCATGCCGGAAAAGATTGTTTGAGAACATTTTTGCAACTTTCTTCAATGCAGTGCAATGTCACATCAAAGTCACAAATACAAACATTTGTATTCTAATCGTGGAATGTTAGGTCCCTTGACAGACCACGTGCAGCCGAACAACCGGCAGATGCAATAGACCGTTATAAGGCGGATAATACCATCCAGGTTATGCGATGGGATGGGCCGGGCAAAAGAAGGATACAAAACTGCGATATTTACTACGGCGTCTTTTTGGATGTGGCTTTGTCGTTGGAGGCAGGCTTAGCCAGCATGTCCTTAGCTTCAGAGCCGTTAACGAGCGCCTCACGACAATCCGCATAAAGGCTTAATTCGGCAACATAAGCCTTATATGCGCTCACGCCCTCACAGAAGAGAAAGATGACGACAATAAAGACAAGTTCTATGAGCCCCTCGACAAGACCTACGAGCAATGCCCTAGCTTCGAAGTAAATCGTCTTAGGAGATTTTAACGCCAAACTAGAAAGAGAGGACATCTTTGGTGGGACAGTCGGAAAATCTTTAAGCATTATTGATGTCCGAACCTCCCGAGGAGCCGATCGATGGAATGTGTTGAAGAGACTAAAAAACAGGAGTGAGAGGTAAAACGAATGACTCAAGGTTACCGAGCACGAACTGAAGCCTGTAAAGACCCAGAAGGACCACTTCTGCAGACTGTACAACGGCGATGATGATAACCATGTAATTCATAGACCAGCCAAACAAATGATACACGTAGACACTCTCAGGAAACCCGTGAGAAGCTCCACAGTCGCCTGAAGTTGTGGATATGATCAAAAAATTATTCACTACAGATACAAGACCAAGCTGTAGCAAATACATATTACAAGAGTTTTGCAAGGCACTGAGACAAATGAAACAGAAAAATAGATACATTAAGACTATTCTCTTCAATCGGGACGACTTTACAGGAATGTGGAAGGCGAGCTCAGATTATGTATTCCCAAGGAAGTGAGAAATAGGGTTTTACGGAATAGCCATGATCTGATTATCCATTTCTCAGAAAAGAAGACACTTATGCACTTGAAGGATCTGGTTCCCGAGAATGACACAATTTATGGAAAAATTCCTCAAGGCTCAAAGAGTTTCAACCCAGGGGAGAATTGTTTCCAATCAGGTATATGCTCTAGTGAAATAGCCATTCCTCCCCTTAAGATATTCCACCATAATACCAGCGCCTCCAGGGGCTCCAGGAACTCGCTTCCACACTGTCTTCCCCAGCCATTGCAATATTCAAGAATTCAAAACCAATGGTCACCGACATCTCCTTTTACATCCTCTATCCTTTCCCTAATACTCGCACTGTGCTCTTGGCATATGGAGGGTAATTAAAAAATCCCTTGAGTGCGTGTTGATTATATAAAAAAGAAGGTAGGTGACTGTACCCTACCTGACAATAAAAGGAAACATGTACCTCATAGTGATCGTAAACGCAGTCACAAAATTCATCAATCTGAAAGAAGTACAAAACACGCAGACCAAACCAGTATACTCAATTTCTTGACCCCGCCGACTGATATCGGATAGAGGAACCGCCTTCACATCATACGCATTCGAAGACTACATGAAAGGGTAGGTACTCAATTCAACATGTATTAAAGCCATTTGAACACCAAGAGCAAACAGGCAAAAGGAAACCAAATGGGATCAAAAAATAAAGTTTGTCCAACGGGGGATCAGGAGAAACCGGTTACCAGTTACTGATGGGATATCAGCCTCGCGACCTTCTAAAAGACGATTTAACACAACTTGTGAACCTCAACCAAATTTCAATCAACACGAACGAACGAAGCTTGTGAATCAATCGAGAAGAAACAGGAATCGCAACGAAGTCGACAAATTCAAAAACCTCATGTAGCAGTTTGGTCAGCAGCCCGAATGAAGTATTGGATCGAGCTGGACCTGCATTTCGACGAGGACGTCGGATGATTGTCAGGATGGTCGAAACTGTGAAACCAACTTGGAAAGAAAGGAGACAGAAATATAAGGCTAAAACACACCGAATCAGACAAGACGTATTTTTGTCTTTCGACATAGAATCGTGTCTTATTCTAACCCACACCGAGGCCGACAACGACAAAATGTCTTGTCTCTGTCCGCTTCGGGGTGTGTTGCTCCTATACAACCTATACACACGTTTTTTGTCAATTTCTGCTTGCTTGTCTTGTTCACTCTGGTGTGTGTTACTTCATAAAACGGTGTATAGTTTTAGGTGCTGACATTCTGTCCCGGACTTTTTGTCTTCTTCGGTGTGTTTTGCTCCTGTTCAACCCCATGTATTTATTGCAACTGACGAGCGGACAAGACTATTTATCGTGTCGCTCATAACAGCAATGGACACAAAAGCACAGTTTTTTTGTCGAAAGACAAAAAGACTTCTTGTCTGATTCGGTGTGTTTTTAGTATAACTTTCATTTCCCTGGCATCTTTTCAGTCAGTTGAGTTTACACAATAAAGAAACTTATTGCAAAGAGTTTAGACTGTTACTTAATTTCATCCTAAAGTTGATTCGAGTGATCATTAGTGAGGAGTTGTCTGAATTTATATCAGAATCTCAGTCGTTAACCATTTTATTTACCTTCTTAATTAAGGAGGCGCTAGAGCCTAGGTCAAACTGGAGTCTCATCCAACAAGCGTATCGAGTCAGCTCGGCCCCTATGTTTGCACGCCAAGTTGGTTGAAATCTCTACCAACTGATTGGCGTTCTTCCTCTTCTGTAACCTCCTTCACGGAGCACTATTCTCCATTCACTCTACAAAACGTAGCCTTTTAAGTCATTGGACATTAAATTTTCTTTCTAGAACTGTCACGCGAAGAGTATTTCTCTCGAGGTAACATGAAGTGTTTTCATCTCTCTCTCTCTTGCGTTTTTTATCGTTTAGTTGATGACCCATAATTTGATATATGTTTGTTGTTTTTTTTTTTTTTTTTCAGGGCAAAGTCTACTTGTTCGACAAAGTCTTCAAACCGAATGCTTCGCAGGAGAAAGTTTTCAATGAGTCAGCCAAATCGATTGTCACCGATGTCCTTGCCGGCTACAACGGTACAATTTTTGCCTACGGCCAGACCTCATCTGGTAAAACTCACACCATGGAAGGTGTCATCGGGGACCCCGTCAAACAGGGTATCATTCCGCGTATCGTGAATGACATCTTCAATCACATCTACACAATGGAAATGAATTTGGAATTCCACATCAAAGTTTCATACTATGAAATCTACATGGACAAAATTCGTGATCTCTTGGATGTGTCGAAGGTGAATTTAAGCGTGCATGAGGACAAGAATCGAGTGCCGTATGTGAAAGGTGCCACTGAACGATTCGTTTCAAGTCCGGAGGATGTCTTCGAAGTTATCGAGGAGGGAAAATCGAATCGACACATTGCTGTCACAAGTAAGATATTCTCTCAAACACCAACTAAGTTCGATTGTTAATTCAATTTTTGTTTTTTTTTTTTTAGACATGAACGAACATTCATCGCGTTCGCATTCAGTTTTTCTGATCAATGTAAAACAGGAGAATTTGGAAAACCAAAAGAAACTCTCCGGGAAATTGTATTTGGTGGATTTGGCTGGTTCTGAGAAAGTTTCAAAAACTGGTGCCGAAGGTACTGTTCTGGATGAAGCAAAGAACATCAACAAGTCGCTATCAGCTCTGGGTAATGTAATATCGGCCCTAGCTGATGGCAACAAGACGCATATTCCGTATCGTGACTCAAAGCTGACGAGAATTCTGCAAGAATCCTTGGGAGGCAATGCCAGAACGACAATTGTGATATGTTGCTCCCCGGCTAGTTTCAATGAATCGGAAACCAAGTCAACACTTGACTTTGGTCGTCGCGCCAAGACTGTCAAGAATGTTGTTTGTGTCAATGAAGAACTCACGGCCGAGGAATGGAAGCGTCGCTACGAAAAGGAGAAGGAAAAGTGCGCCCGTCTCAAGGGTAAGGTGGAGAAACTCGAGCTGGAGTTGGCCAGGTGGCGAGCCGGCGAAACGGTTAATGCCGAAGAGCAAATCAATATGGAAGACATCATGGAAGCAAGTACACCAAACTTGGATGTTGAAATTGGTGATACGACACCAGTTCCAGCTACACCAGCAGCCAATCTGACTGCAATGATCGGCTCGATAAGTGGTGATGAAAGAGCTCGTCTTGAGGCCGAACGGGAGCGTCTCTACCAGCAACTGGACGAGAAGGACGAAGAGATCAATCAACAGAGCCAGTATGTTGAGAACTTAAAAGACCAGATTATCGAGCAGGAAGACCTAATTGCCAATGCTCGGCGAGAATACGAAACCCTTCAGTCCGAAATGGCAAGAATACAACAGGAGAACGAGAGCGCAAAGGAGGAGGTCAAAGAGGTGCTACAAGCCCTCGAGGAACTTGCTGTCAACTATGACCAGAAGTCCCAAGAGATCGACAATAAGAACAAGGAGTTCGACACGCTCAGTGAAGAGCTCCAGACCAAGCAGGCTCTGCTGAATACCACGACATCCGAACTGCAACAGCTCAAAGACATGTCAGCGCACCAAAAGAAACGCATCAATGAGATGCTAACGAATCTCTTGCGTGATCTAGCCGAAGTTGGACAGGCTCTGTGTACCGACAACTCAATCGACATGAAACTCAATACTATCGATTCAGCTGGCAAGGTCGAAGAGGAGTTCACAATGGCCCGCTTGTACATCAGCAAAATGAAGACCGAGGCAAAGAACATGGCACTGCGGTGTTCCAACATGGAAACCCAACAGGTCGATTCCAACAAAAAACTCTCCGAATACGAAAAGGATCTTGGCGAGTACAGGCTACTTATTTCACAACACGAGGCGCGCATGAAGTCTCTGCAGGAGTCAATGCGCGAGGCGGAAAACAAGAAACGCACCCTTGAAGAGCAAATCGACTCACTGCGAGAGGAGTGTGCCAAACTTAAGGCCGCCGAACACGTTTCAGCCGTTAATGCCGAAGAAAAACAAAAAGCCGAACAACTCCGTTCGATGTTCGATGGTCAAATGGACGAATTGCGCGATGCTCATACCAAACAAGTTGCCGAATTGCGTGACGAAATCCTATCCAAACAGCACGAAATGAACGAAATGAAGGACGTCTACCAGAAGCTCATCCTTGCCCATCAACAAATGACAGCCGACTACGAGAAACTCAAACAAGAAGAAGCTGATAAATCCTCCCGGCTGCAGGACATCATCCTCACAAACGAACGCCGCGAACAAGCACGCAAAGATCTCAAAGGTCTCGAGGATACCGTGGCCAAAGAACTCCAGACATTGCACAATTTGCGCAAACTCTTCGTACAAGATCTGCAAGCTCGCATCAAAAAATCCGTTACCAATGAGGATAGCGAAGAAGATGGCGGCTCACTAGCCCAGAAACAAAAGATTTCATTCCTCGAAAATAACCTCGATCAATTGACCAAAGTGCATAAGCAACTTGTGCGTGACAATGCCGATCTGCGTTGCGAATTGCCCAAACTCGAGAAACGTCTACGCACCACAATGGAGCGTGTCAAGGCGCTCGAAACAGCACTCAAAGAAGCTAAAGAAGGAGCTATGCGCGACCGCAAACGCTATCAATACGAAGTCGATCGCATCAAGGAAGCCGTCCGACAAAAGCACCTCGGCCGACGAGGTCCCCAGGCCCAAATTGCCAAACCCATCCGTGCCGGACAGGGTAATATTGCAATTCGTGGCGGTGGCGGTGTTGGTCAGCTTCAGCAGGCAAATCCAGTTAGCTCGTAAATAATGCAATTATAAACAAAATATTATTATTAATAATATTATAATTATACATAAACAAAACATAAAATATTTATTTACAAAAAAAAAACAAAGATAAAAAAAAACAAAAAAAAAAAGCAACAACAATAGAAAATAGTTTTGAAAATGAGAGAAAAGAAAACAAAATTTTAAAAACTCACATCAAGCAGAAAAACGACGATGACGGTTTGTGTCTATTCATATCCAGTGAGATGTTCCAAGTTCGCATTAAAAAAAAGAAGCTTTTTTGAAAGGAAGAAACTAGAGTACTCGTAAGCGCGTCACAGCTGATTGCACTCCACTTGGCTTTTGTGTATTTTATTTAAACAGAAAAAACACGACAGGTGTACTTGCAGACGACCCCCAGCAGCGCCCGCTATTCCTTCGCTACGACATAAAGTCGGAACAGCAATTTTTATTACGAATTAATGTTTTGGTGTGTATAGTCGATTTCGTTTTTTTTTTTTTTTTACCATTTTTACGATCCAAAGAGTTGCGCAATTTAATTGTGCCCGGTCTCTCTCTGCCTTTTGTGTATTATTTGTTATACTTTTTTTTTTAATATTTGTAATAAAAAAAGGTTTAATTTAAAAAAAAAAGAAAGAATAAAAGAAAGGTTTTGAACTGAACTACAATCTACAGCCAGATTTCTTAGAGATGATCTCATAATTTGAAAGTGACGATGAAAAGAAAGCCACAATAACGAGAAGGCCAGAAGGCAGTAACCAACGATGGTGGTGACGACTCTCTGGTTCTTTCAAATCAAAACATTGTGCTGTAAACATTCAAAATTTGGGTCACTGCATTCTTTAGAAGAGTTAAAGTACTTGGTTTATGTTTTGTTGCTGCTCAATAGGCAACATGTATGCCTCTCCTTTCACAGAGAGCATTGCGGAAGTTTGTTTTGAGATTTTTTTTCAGCACGTTGTAAAATTCATTGATGCTTCTGATAAGGAGTGAATTGTGCGAGTCTTTGGGAAGTTCTGATTTGGGTTTGTGTGTCAGGCATTTGCCACTTGAATGGAATCAGTTTGCCTGCTGAATAGCGGTTGACCAATATTTTACTCCGCTTTGATACAGCAACTTTCAATAAAGCAAAGTGCGATTGAATGTATTTCAAATTAAACGCTGCTTTGGCACTCAGCCTTATTACCAATTTCTAAGGATTTTCTACCACCCTATCCTTTCCGATAGGTTAATCGTAGACATCTATGAAAAAATTTGAAATCTGCGTCGGAATTTTAAAATGAGAGCGATTTCATGCGATGCATTGCAATTAGTTTATTAACTTTTTTGTCCGATTGTTTCCGAAACAAAAAAGTGTCGGAAATTAAAATCACCTCAATTATGAAATTCGTATTTTAGAATCGTAAACGACGCTTTTCTTCAATTATATAAGTTCAAATCGTAGTAGCTAGGAGATATATTTCAAATTTTACAGAAAAACAGTAACTATCGTATATCATCGCATATTAGTCGCTGTTTTTTCCTTATTATTAAATTCGCCGATACTCGTGTTTTATGCGTTTTTGTGTCGTTTGTAATTTTGTGTACGACTGCCTGCGAGTTTTGGATTCAAGGAAAAATAAATATGATAATGGAAGCAAAACAAATGTAAGGTTTTATTTATTAAGAGAATTTTTAACATATTAAGGTAAATATGTACAGTGTCGAGCATAAGTCATGGTACTAAAGGCAAGATATGAAAAAACAAAAAAAAAATAAAAACTTCTTTTTCATTTATGATGTTGTTCATTATGGGAAACCCTTTACGATTTTCTTACCAACAACAAACATTTAAAAAAATAAAAGTCCATTCCCAAGAAAAAAAGTAAAGCAACATTGCAGTCCATGAAAAAAAAGTCTAGGTACATCTGCCTTTTACCAGTTTTAACCGATAAAATTGTGTACGGTCCCGTTAGTTTTCTTTTGTTTTTGCATGCAGCTTGAAATAGAAAATGTGTCGTTGTCAATCAGTACAAAGCGATAGGTCTTGCGGGTTAAAGTGAAAGAAATTTTGTGTTAAAAAAAAAAGAAATGGTTCGGAAAGAATTAACATTAAATGAGCGTCAAATAATAATTAACTGCCATGATCAAGGTGAAAGTTATTCGGAAATCATTGAAATTTTTGGATGACCAAAATCTACCATTCAAAATGTAATTAACCGTTATAAAAACGAATAGCGAATCGAAAACAAAGTAAGGCCTGGTTGTCCGCGGAAGTAAACTGAAAGGGATGAAAGAAAAATCGCGAATATTATAAAAAAAGACCCATTCAAAAGTGCTCCAAAAATTGCTACAGATATTGAGATTTCTCTAAATAAAACAGTTTCTCCGTGGACAGTTGCAAGATCAATTAAAAGGTCCGGGTTTAAGTCGTGTACACCTCGTAAAAAACCACAAGTAAGTGAAGTAAATAAAAAGAAGAGACTGGATTCAAAAATAAGCCTTATGAATTTTGGGACAACGTTATATTCTCTGACGAGTCGAAATTCAACAATTTGGGATCAGACGGACGCGTAAGAGTGCGGAGAAAAGAAGGTGAAGCCCTGAATCCTTAGAACACAGTTAAAACTGTGAAACATGGTGATGGTGGTGTGATGGTATGGGGGTGTATGTCATCCAATAGTGTCGGGAAGTTTAAAATAATTAATTAAAGGGAATCATAAATAAGGAAGTTTATTTAAACATTTTAAAAGAAAATTTAAAACAAAGTGCGGAGAAACTCGGGATCCTCGGGATACGGCTACAGATGTTAAGTTATGGATCGCCTACAACACACCCCATCTGCTAGTTACACCCCCACAAAGCCCAGATCTTAATCCCATTGAACATTAATGGGACGACTTCAAAAACACAACATAAAGAGCAAAACCCACCTCAAAGAGCTGCTGGTATCCGAATGGGAATTAATAGGGTCAGATGTAACACGCAAACTCGTGAACTTTATGCCAAATCGTTTGAAAGAGGTTATAAGGCTCAAAAGTTTTCCCACATAAGATGTTTGAAACGAAATTTTACTTCCTCATCTTTCTAGGGTACCAAGACTTTTGCACTATTGCTTCCATGGATTAAAACTTTTATTTTAACTTTTTTTTAACATCCTTGAAGGATATTTTTTTTTTTGTACATATTTATTTGTCAAATAAACTGAAACCTAAATTAATCAAAGCTTAAATTCAAAATTGTGCCTCATTTATTATTAAAATAAAGCATTTATCAAAATTAACTACAAGGGTACCATGACTTGCTCGACACTGTATTTATAGACCGACGAATTAAAATTAAATGATAAATAAAAAACAAATCAATTGAATTAATTTTCCTTAATTTAATGTTGATTAATAAGTTTTTATTTGCTATTTACATGAAAATAAGCTTCTTGTGAACACTGTTTGGAAGAGGGTACGCGTCTTTATTTTATGTACGATTCGGACACGGTGAAGGAAATAAAACTTCCAATCGGACATTTTCTCCGATTGGAGAATTTGCCAGAGTTGGATCCGACAAACGTTCGAGAACTTTTTGTAAATAAACCAAAATTCGATCAAATTTCTCTGTTCGTTACATTAAATTTTAAATTATAAAACTTGTAAAAAAAAATTACTACATTTAGCTTTCAACTACAATAAACAAAAATATATTTAAAATTTAAAAATGGGATATCACAGAAAATTTAAAACGCTTAAAAAAAAAAAAAAAAACAGAAATAGAGTGCAACAATTTTGACTTCATAATAAAAAAAAAAAAAAAAACAAAATGGAATTTTTAAAAACTAAAACGCTTTCAAAATGATTTTAATTAATAAACAATTAATTTATATAAAAATTAAAAATTAAATAAACGTTGTTCGTTAAGTGTAGACGGAATTCGATTGGCAACATTTAAAAATGCTTAAAATTGGAGAGCATTCAGCGCATGGTAATAAAAGTTAGTTTCTAAGCTTTTCTTTAATTTATAAAAAAAAACCTAATTTATGCGTAAATATAGAAGAACATATATTGTATTTTTTTATATACCATTTCCGAGCTTGATTTTCAATTTATTATAAATAAATTAAAAATATAAAATAATGTTTTTTTAAGGATGCTCCCGCTTAATTAAAAAGAAATAATAATAATTGTTTTTGCAAGTAGACGGAATAACCGATTTAATTTCGCTGTACGACGACCGACGTGTAGACTCTGTAATAATCAAAAACGGTCTTGTATTTTTTTTTATAGCTTTCATTGTCATCTTATGAACTAAATAAAAATAAGATTATTTTCACTTAATTTATAAAAATGTATTTGTAAAATAATTAATAAATAAAACAAATATTTACACAACACCTGGGAATGAAAATTATTAGTTTTAAATAAAAACTAAAAAAAATAACATGTTTTTTGCTTACCACACACTCACACACACACGCATACACACTCGAGACACTTCAAAAGGATAATAACTTCAAAGAAAATAAAAAGAAAAAATAATAATTAAATTTGGCGTTTTTTGTGTTCTATTTTATTGTTCTGTTTTGGTCCCGTGACGGAGATCAGCCAACAACTGGGGCCTGATTAAGGGATTCGCGGCGGATCGTTTTGCTAGCGAGTTTTGCATTTTCCAATTATTACTTTCGCTTCCGCCTTCTTCGATTTGAATTCGACCAATATACGAATTCGAAGCTCGAAGGCGAATTTGAAAGAGCATGTATTCAAATGACTGGATTATTGGAATTAAATGGTCAAACCAAAAGTATCAAATTACAAGAATAATTGAAGAAATATTTTCGCTTTTTCGCGAATTCGTTAATAAGGAAACACGACGCGAATCGAATTTGAAAGGTCGAATTGAAAACGATCCGCCACGAATCCCATAATCAGGCCCTGTACAAGCAGTTGGGCGACACTGACCTAGCCAGAAAATTTAAGGTTCAACGACTTAGATAGTTGGGTCAGGAAACCTACCAACCCGGAAGGGCGTCACAGAAGAGGAAGATCGTGACCCAGATGGAAATAGGTGATAGAAGACCTCAACCAACTTGGAGTGCGAAACTCGTTGAATAAGAAGTACAGGAAGCGGTGTTAGCTACATGTACAGTTTACGTGAGTAAAGCAACAAAAATGGCTGGTGATGTCCATTTTTAGGGTATGTGCTGTCAATTTTTGGGGTATGTGCTGTCAAACTTTGACTGTGGTGTCAGTCGAGTTCAGGGGTGTATTTTTTCTGTTCGTGATGGTAAGGCGCTGCAATTCGTTCCCGTAGTGTGCACGGTTGTTTTGAATAGTTCTTCCATCGTGTTTCGAAACGTTTTTTTTTTGTCATTAAAAACCGTGCAGTGCACCTTTAGTGTTAAAACACCATGCTTCCTAAAAAAAGAATTGAGATTGAAAAAAAAAGTTGAAGCAAAATTGAAGAAATCTTGATTTAATCAAATTTCGCTTGGCGCCCCTGAGATTAACCATTCAACTGCAGACCAGCCCTGTTGTAATGCGTTTTTGTTTGTGAAACTCACACTACTTAGAAAAATGCTTCAATTCTTGTTCACAAGACCCCTTCCTGTACTTCTTATTCAATGGTGAAACCTCATGTACAGAATTGTAGATGACATGACATTGTTTTAACTGTCCTTATTTGTAAGCATGGCGGCGAGTACGTATGTACAAATGTGTACATGCATGCGTGATTCTGTTTTAACTCGGACTTCAAATTCGTAATCGTTTCTCTGTTCATTTCAGAACAAGAACAACTGTCATCTTGTGCCAAGTGAACGATTCAGAATCGTTCGGAACAGTTACGGACGACCAAAAAAACAAACGCTATAAGCCACTAGGCCTTGGCTGTTCAAGAGCTGTCGCGGCGTCGCGCCACTCTGTTTATTTTAGTAGATACATTAATATGTATTTATTAAAAAACAGTTTTATAAAAATGAGGTTTTGTGAATACGAGAATTTTATTATTTTCTACATCACCCCCCATTACTCGAAGCTATCTACGCCACTGGCAAAGATTCAACGCTGACATTGTTTTCAAAAGAAGTTATGGCGATATTTTCAAGCATCCATCAACTCGTCTTCATTGCCAAATAAATTTATTGGTAGCTAGATTGCTTCATTTGCGAAGAAACGACAAATAAGAGATAGTTTAATTTTGTCGAACATTTTAGAAGAATACTGAGGGAGGAAGAAGCTCAGCTTACTCGAGCTCGAGAAGTAGCAAACTTGCACCCTTTAAATCACTAAACAATAGCAAGACCTGTATCGAAGTGGTTGACCATTAACATAGGATCATAGGACAATAATTGCCCTCATTGCTACCCCATTGCAGCATTGTGCCCAACCAAATTAAGGGGACAATAAATAAATAAAAAGAAAATTGATTCACAATTTAAAAATTTAATTACGAACATTTTGTTTCGCACATGAATGTGTACCTAAAACCAAAAACAAGAACAAATCAAACAATCAGTTGTAATAAGCAGATCGGAAGGATCTCTCCGAATCCCTTTTGAATGATTCGTGCATTTTGGTTATGTCGTCCAATTTATTGGATATGGCCGCCGAAGAAGACTCAATCCACTGCAACGAGCTCATATGGGCATTCAGAATCTTTCCAATCTGAATTATAGGATCCGTACTATCCTGACCCTTGTTTGCCTCATTCAGGTTATCGATGATTTCCTTGAGATCCTCGGACATTTGTTTCAACTGCGTATCCAAATTCTCAACCATCATATAAGTCTGCGATCGTTCCACATCGACTTGTGGAATTTTCATGAATTCCTTTTGCAATGGAACAATACTCTCTTCGAGTTCGGCATGCTGAGTTGCAATAAATTCGAGTTCCTGTTCGAGAGTCTGCTGATCACTTTTGACTTTTTGTACAGCATCATTGAGTTCAAGAATTTTTTGATTATTACTTATAAGAATCTTATCCCAGGCATTGATTTGGGTGGCCTGATCAGTGAATACTTTCTCTTGTTCCTCTAGTTCCAATGTCCATTTGTTGATATGCTCTTCGAGTTGGTTGTAGGTGATTTGTGTTGTCGATTGTTGTACAGCACTGGAATTTGTTGTTTTTGTGGCTGTCGATAGATTGGTAAGGCCGCCAGTTGTTGTTGTCTTGGGGAGGGACATCAACGCCGGAGCTGCTGATGTTGTTAGGGACGAAGAAGCCGCCACTGCAGCTGGTGCAGACGATCCGAAGTTGAGAGTTGGCTGTGCTGCAGCACTGGTTGTGGTAGCTGGTGTGCTAAAGAAACTCCCGCCAATTGTCGTAGCTGCGGGAAGACCTAAAGTTGGTTTTATGCCACCGCCGCCGCCGGCATCGCCACCACCTGAACTGCCGAAAGTCAATGAAGGCTGTGGTGTTTGTGTTGGTAAATTGAATGACAAAGTGGGTGCCGTTGTAGTTGGTTGGGATCCAAAATTCATGTTGATTTGGATTTAATTTTGTTAATTTCACGAATTGAAACAATTTTAATTTAAAAATCGAACAAATCTTAGGTCTTTAATTCGACATTCGACCAGGAACAACAATGATTTTTTGGTGACGTTAGCCGTAAGCCGTGCCAAACAATTTTCGAATTCAAGTGATGCCAAAATAACTCGTTGAAAGCTATCGAATTTACCACGTGCAATGCATTTTTTACAGAAAATCACTCATCACATTTTCAAAATCGATGCATACACTTTATTTGAGATCTAAAATAATTGATATGCAAATTACATTTGTCTCCGATCATCGCAAATCCTTTTTTTGTAAATGCATTTTCTTATTAATCGTTGTATTTTGACCGATAACTGAATTACGTTATCGATAACCAAGCACATGACACAAATGTCAAATCGCCGGCCAAATGGCATCGCTACAAAATTCTGCATAAACATTTTTTTAATTTTTGGTTATGGTTTGGGCAGGTTCTGGCGCTTTGTGGTTGCAATAAATTCCAATTTATTATTGAAAAAAGAATACTAAGTGACGATTTTTGCATAAAATATCTACAAAACAAAATGCCTTATCTCTGTTTGCTACACAATAATACCGAAAATTTGTCAAAATTCATTGAAAAAGCCCAAAGTAACAGCTACACAGCAGTTGCCGCTCCAATCAACTGTACCGAAGTTCCGATTGAATTCAAAACCGAACCTCTTAAATCAACACACTCGGATTGCTCTTATTCCGATCTTATTCTAAATGCCGATACTTGGAATGGCAAAGTGATAACATTGCTCTCGGACACAATTGACTGTGATTCAAAGAACCTCAAAGTTCGCCAAAATAGTGAGGAAATACTCATTAAGGATCTATCATGGACAGAGCATCTGCATTACGGAGGCTATACCATGCTGCGATTGAAATCAGACAACAATATCAATCTAGCTCGGATTGCTAGCAGGCAAATCAAAGGTATGTTCTTTCGTGATGTATTTTAGGGTCAGAGAACTGTGCTAACCAACAAAAGTGTGCCGCTGCAGGTCTTCTTCTTGTTCAAATTCCCTTAGTTGCCACAAAGATAGCTTCAACTGTTTGGCGTTCGGACATCGCCGATGATGTCATCGCCAATTATCAGAACGACGACACTTGGAAATGGTGGAATCGATTTCGTTGGGCGGCCGACTTCAATTCGAAAATTCGAGTAGTTCTGGAACTCGGTGAAGATCGACCATCCAAAGAATGTGTACGACGGTGGCTGGGTGAACCACTTGAAGCTTTAATCATTCCATCTTCGCTGTTCATTCGAAATCGGCATAACTATCCGGTCTTGCCGAAGGCCTGGCAGGAGTTGATTGTGTTGTTTCTCAACGGCTATGTCAATTTCATTGTCAGCGCTGATCAGAACGATAATAGTATCAAGCACTATGCTGAATACCTCATTAACTTGAGGGAAAGTAACGTGGTGAAATACGATTTGCAAAAGTAATTCCAGTCTTCCAAAGTTGAATAGATTAATAATTTCTCTTATTTTTCTTTTTAGTTTTGAGGATGTCCTAGAAATCCCTCTTCAGCCTCTGTACGACAATTTGGATTGCTACACCTATGAAACCTTCGAAAAGGATCCGGTCAAATATAAACTCTACCAAGACGCTATAGAAGCTGCCCTAACCGACCGAGTTCCTGAAGACGAAATCGATAAAACAATAGTAAGACCAGAGAAATGCTTACATGATTATTTAAAAACGAATCTAAACTCCTTTACAGACAACCATAATGGTGCTCGGTGCTGGAAGGGGACCTCTTGTTCGATCTGCTCTGAACGCCGCTGAAAACACACAGCGCAAGATTCGGGTGTACATTATTGAAAAGAATCCCAATGCCGTGCGAACTCTCCTCGCCATTACTAAAAAGCTTTGGAGTGGCAAAGGCAAGTGTCTTCTGGTGTTCCTTACCCAACAACCCGACTCACAATCTCCTTTCAGATATACAAATCTTCTCCAAAGATATGCGTGAATTTAGTCCTCCCGAGAAGGGTGACATTCTTGTTTCGGAACTTCTCGGTTCATTTGGAGACAATGAACTCTCTCCTGAGTGCTTGGACTGCGCACAAATCCTACTCAAAGACAACGGCGTTAGCATACCGTGCAAATCAACGTCCTACATAAATCCCCTGATGTCATCGAAGCTCTACAATTCCGTGCGTTCTATAAACAACCACAAAGTATTTGGTCGTGATATGTTAGCCACTTACAACAATCATGCGGAAAGCGGTTTTGTTGTCCTCCTGAAGAATGTCTATCACATAAGTTATCCACAAGCGCTGTTTGAATTCCATCATCCGAATCGCGATGAAATCATCGACAATACTCGATACAAAATGCTTACTTTCGATGTCACTCAGGATTGTGTTTTGAATGGAATCGCGGGATATTTTGATACAGTTCTCTACAAAGACATCATTTTGAGCATAAATCCGCCAACGCACACACCCGGCATGCTCTCCTGGTTTCCTATGTATTTCCCATTCACTGTGAGTTTACTTTGAATCGTTTTTGAATTTTGAGCTCACCATTTGTTGTTTTTTTGTTCTTTTGTAGGAACCAATCGACCTCAAAGCTGGCGATGTTGTTGAAATCAATTTCTGGCGATGTGTGTCGAAGCAAAAAATCTGGTATGAATGGAATTTGTCGTCGCCCCGTACAACTCACATACACAATCACAACGGCAGATCATGCCCAATCTATTGCACTTAGAGATAGAACCATAGGTTTAGGGCCAAAGTAGTTTGTTTTATTTGTAGACTTAGACTTGACGCAAACAAACAAAAAGAATTATAAATTTACGGACGCGAATATTTATGTTCTAAAAATGAAATTGATTTTGACTTGCAACGATTATTCGTTTCCACTTACGAAATTTTAAATTCCAGCGCTGTTGACAACCATGAGGGTTAGCGACTGAGTCTGTTCAGCATTTGACAGGCCAACACATCCCATTTTCAAACTGCCCGTCGTTTATTGCTTGGGAATGGTAAACACTTCGTTGGCTTCAAATGCTCTGTATTCTCCGGAAGAAGAACTTCCTGGTCGCTGCGACCTATCCCAGTGCGCTAAACGTCATGAAGTAATGTTAAACAGTTCCTTCTTATAACCTTGGAAAGATTGATTGAAATTTACATCAGACATAACTTGAAACCATGTCTCATTTCCACAGCTCAATTTGCTTACTCTAAGGGAAAATCAGTAGAAACAGTACTTCATTCGCTGGTACGTAGCATTGAATATTCCCTCAAATACAAAGAATATAAAACTAGTAGCTTTCCTTGATATTGAAGGAGCTTTCAACGACGTCAGCTACCAGGCGATCACAACAGCAATGGACAAGCTGAATTTAGAGAAATCACTCATAGATCTTATAAGTCTAATGCTCAAAAGCAGGACAATAACTTCTAGCATGAGAAGTTTTACTACCTCCAGAATGGTGAATCGAGGTATCCCCCAAGGCGGGGTCATTTCACCTCTTTTATGGAACACGATTTGCTAACATCAATGGAAGCAGAGGGTTTCAAGGTGACTGCCTATGCTGATGACGTTGCAGTATCTGCATCTGGGAAACATCCTCAAGTTCTCTCCGAACTCCTACAAAATGTACCAATTGAAGCCGCTCTCAAATCTCTCGCGTCTGTCTCCACAAACTCTAAAATAGTCCACGACTGTCGATCATCTCTGAATGAGCTGACGGAACAGTTCAACATTCACCTCATTTGGGTGCCGAGCCACAGAGACATCCCGGGAAATTGCAAATACGATGAGCTCGTCAAAAACGGAACACTTCTGCCTACCGTTAGACAAAGACATCATACCACAGGAACACCACTTGCTACATGCAAATATATTCTCAAACAATGTGCTCTAGAATCAACAAATGCTAGATGGTCACAGGGTACCACCTGCCTAGCAACCAAACAAATATGGCCAAGCATAGACCTGAAACGGTCAAAAGGCTTGATTTCCCTGAGCAGACAAAATATAAGCTCTACAATTAGAGTCACAACAGGACACTGCCTCATTGGTAGACATGCTTTGAGGCTAGCGGTCTACGCAAACGACTTCTGTAGAAGCTACATGGACGAGGACGAGGAGGAAGAGGAAACAGACCTTCTGTTAACATGTCCGGTGCTCTCCAATAGAAGGAATCACTATCTCGGTAATCCCTTCTTCGATAAAACCATTGAACTGGCAACGATCGACACAAAATGTCTCTCTAACTTCATTAAAAGTACAAAATGGTTTGTTTAATTTCATTACTCTCCCATGAGTAACCTCATTAGTGGTATCACAATGGACCCTTGAGGTCTAAGTGAGTCACATCCGGACAGCCACTCCAACCTAACCTAACCTAATGTTAAACAGATAAAAAAACAGAGTGGCGCGACAGCTCTTGAAGAGCCAAGGCCTAAGTGGCTTACTCTCATCAACAATTCTCTGGGTGCGTGTAAAGAATTGAGAGGACCTTCAATTTAACGCCGATTCCGAACGGCAAAACTTGAGAAGAACTTTTTCAAGACAGATTGATACTCTTGGAAGTTTTGTCAGTTCTTCGCAAGAGGCAGGGCCCGTGAAAGATGAAATAAACTTTTATGGACACGAGTAGAACTCGAACCCACGACGTTCTGCTTAGCACCCAACGCACCTAACCACTAAGCCTAGAAAACAAAACAAGAAGTAAACAATGTGTAACTTTTTTTATTCAAACTTATCGCAGCTAAAGTCAGTAAACTGTCTCGCCCACTATACAATTCATAGATTATTGTAACGTGTACAGACATGTTCAAATCCAAAAAGCTAACTTCTAATAATTATTAAAATGTTTAAGCCGGTAGAGCAACACATGCTTGCCCGAAGTCCCCAAAGCCATATAACCACTAGCTGGAGAAAAGTCAACCGACTTGATGTTTTTCAAGCCATCCATTCGGTATCCGGGGAAATTGGCAAACACTGTGCCCGATGGAAAATGCACAAGTCTCACAGCACCGTTAACCATTTTCGAGCTTATACCCAAAATCTCCGATGTGTGATTGAAATTAAGGCTGGAAATCGCTGTGGTCAAGTTAAGAATCGTCTTCTCGGGTTGTGGTGCTTTCGATGCAAAAACTTTCTCATAGCTGTATATGTTGACAGCTCCTTCAGCGCTGCCAGTTGCCAGCATCTGCCCATTTGGGCTCAAAGTCAACGTTTTTCCCTGTATACAACCATCGTCTAGAAACGTATGCATGACTCGCTGCCGTCGAATGTCGAAGATGCTCACTGTCGATTTGCTGGACGAACAAATCATTTTGGTGCAATCTAATGAAAATTTGATTGCCATGCAATGATCTTCTTGTTTGAACGTATGAATGAATTCTTTGGATTTCATATCGAAAAGGTGCACCTCACCGTAACGTCCACTGGCAGCGAAGTATTTGCCATTCGGCGACACTTCAAAGGTCTTGGCCCTCAGAAGTTTGCTTTGAAATAGATGGCGTGTCTCGGTAGCTTGCATCAGATCGTAGGTGTAGTAGTGTCGTTTATCGCTTGTAAACATTGCCTTGGTGCCACAGTCAAGAATTTTGGCACAAAAAATGGGAAAATCTTTGAAGCGAATGGTATGGAGTTTATCGTTTTTAATTCCATCGATGGAATACAGTGTGGCGAGGCCGTTTTTTCCACTTACCATGGCAACAGTGCTGGTGGGATGGAATTGGATGCTACTGATATTTTCTTCAGCATATGTGGCTCTGTTGAGATCCTTGAGTTTTTTTATGGAAATATCATGCGACGGCAGTGCTTCGGATTTGGTTTTAGATATGAAGCCTACAGTTTGTAGGATTTCGTCGTCTGGATCCACATCTAGCTTGCGATCAAGATCAGCCCATTTGGGAGTTTTCATCACACGATTGTAGCGTTGCTTCAGTTCATCTTTCAGAACTTTATTCCCTGTTTTTGATCGCTTTTGTATTTCACCGATTTTAATGTTGTCATCTTCGTCTGTCCAGGCGGGTTTTCTTTTTTTGGCTTCCGATGGTTGTTCGGGGTCGACATCGGGTTTAGTTGAAGATTTTTTTAAATTTTTCCAGAGACCTTTTTTATCACCGAAGATTAGCTTGTCCAGTCGAATTTCTTCCTCAGATTTAATCCATTGAATTGGTAATTCGCTTTCTTTTGGTTTCGTTTCCAATGGATTTTTGGTTGTTGATTCCTTATCTTTTGCAGCGTATTCATCGATGATGGCCTGCAATTCGTCCATTCCATCGCCAGACTCACTATCGGACATTTTTATTAAGTTTAATTTATTAAATTTGTTGAAAAAAAATTGTTTTGATAAAATAAAATATTTGAAACGTTTCGCTTATTTATGACGTTTGTTAACATGTGCAACTTAGAAGTGAAGATAGTAGCAGTTAGCAGAATATGGGTACGTTCAAGAACTGAATGTGAACTGCGAAAAATCTTTACAAAATGTATGAAAACGAGAAATGTTTCATTTTGATTAATCTTTGTCCATATCACAGAGGAGGTATACCTAGAGTCGCAACTCAAGGCATTTTACTCTCTTTCGACTAAAAAAATTAAATTTCATAAAATATACTACCCAATGTAAATGTATAGGTTTTTCAATGCATTTCAAATGGGAGGCCGAACCAATACATTTGCAATGGGTAGGCCTGTGTGCTGGGCTCAATAAGGTGAAAAGCCTAGGCTCAATTTTAAAAGTTTGCGCTCAAAATTCAAAAATAAGAGTCAGTTGAATTCAGAAATTTAAAAAATAAAAAATAATTGTATGAAATTCATGTTTTAAGTATTTAAATAACAGTACAAAGTGCAGTGCATAGTGTTTTTTGCTTTTTTAATGGAATTCAACTACGATTTACGAATAAATAAATAAAAAAACACATTTAAACACGTTGGCAGAGTTTATTTCACCCTTAAAAGAGTGCGGTCATGTCCTTATTGAATTTTTGTTCACCTCTTTCACAGATTCACGGACACGAAAAATAAGAGTAAATTGAGAGACTCACCACAACATTTTTTGGACAGTGATTTTTTAAAAAAGAGAGCGAGTTGCGACTCTAGATAAATAGATTCTCTATGGTCCATATCATGCATAATCTTATGAACAAATCCGCGGGATCATACACTGTTGACCGTACTCCAAAGGCAAATAAAAATGTCAACTCATCATCCTTAACCCTCTCCGTCTAACCCACTTTCCCTTACGCTCGCACTGTGCTTTGGCATAAAAAGGAAAGAAAAACCCCTTGAGTGCGTATTAAAAAAAAAAAAAAAAAACTGAATACATAAACTAACGAGGCTTTTCTTACAACCCAAGAATTGATCCGTGACGTAAACGTGGCAATTTTTTTCCCTTAAACGCATTTCTTTCACAAAGAAATTGAATTTATTTCTCGAAAGATTGATTTCTCTTAAATCTCTTATTGGAGACAGATTTACACATACTTGTACACGGTTTTCACATATATAATACCATCTGAGTTTTCTGTTGCTGTGATTATCAGACATTCAAGAAAGGGATTGGTTCGTTTTTGCACATTTGTTACACGCCAAATAAGAAACATTGAATTTTAGTAGCAATTCTTTTTGGTTGTAAGAAAAGCCACATAAAACTCTGAGCTCAGTTGCACAATTGAGGTTAAACTCTGAACCACAGTTCAACGAATTATACGTGGAGGTGACCCTCTTAATCCTAGCAATTTTTGCTAATGTAGATATCTAGCCCAACAAAAAATTGACAGCTTTTTTGCACACCGACTTCAAGTTTGACATGACAGTTTTCTCCAGTTCTACAGTCAAGGGTTAACTCTGAACCACTAATTTTTTTTATTTTCTTAAATGCCCAAATTAGGCGATTTCAGTCTATGACAAATGGTTGAAGACGAATTTGACATACCACATAAGTCTTCCAAACATCCATTTTAGCGTGGAGAAGGAAGAGAACGAATTCAAAATAATAGTGCAGAATTTTATAGCGTTTTTTTTTTGGTAATACGGAATTGGTACACAGAACTGTCCGATTCCGGATACCAAACGAACATGCAAACATATTTTTTTGCTTCTGATGGTTGAATGTCTTTGTATTTGTAAAACATCATGTGCAGAATTGCAGATGACATGGCATTGTTTTTATTTTCTTCATTTGTAAACATGTCGGCGAGTACGTATGTGCGAGTGTGTGAATGTATGCGTGATTCTGTTTTTGATTCCGACTTCAAATTCGGAATCGTTTTTCTGTTCTATCCAGAACGAGAACTGTCATCTTGTGCCAAGTGAACGAATGCAGAATCGTTCGGAACAGTTCCGGACGACCAAAAAAAAACGCTATTAGACGAGATTGTCTATCGACACTGACAGTTGCTGGTTTCTTAAAATAGGAAGGCTATTTTTCAGTCAATGACTGAAGACAGCTTATTAAGCTTACTAGCAGCCAAAATAGTCAAGGTACAACGATTAAGATAGCTGTGTCATGTTGATCAAAAAAATTGAACAAATGTGCTTTGAAAAGTTTTTGAATCCGATCTCAAATTACGTCTACATTACAGAATGACCGCTGTTCAGCTCAAACACACTGGCAGAATACTGCAATGCTTAAGCTAACTTAGCATCGGTAATTGGAGAGACAGAGCTGCTTAAAGGGCCAGATTGCACTCCTTAATTACCGCATTCATGACTTCACCAACATTCTCCGTGTGGCAATATGAGAAAGCCAACTGGGACAGTCTCAACAACTTTTTCCGGATCTTTAACTGGTCACTATGCTTCCTCGATGACGTAGACTCCAGCGCAGATATGATTACTAATATGATTATTTTGGGAATGAAAACTTTTATCCCGAATAGGGTTAAAAGCATTAGACCCAAGGAAAAGTCATGGTTTGATTCAAGCTGTAAAGAGGTTATCAGGGAAAAAGAAGTAAAGTTCCGGTGTTTTAGAGCCAACCCAACTGAGGAAAACCGGAACAAGTTTAAACAAGCAAGGAAGGCCTGCAATGCCCATATTCGGCGGACCAAATTTTTACATGACCAAAAATTGAGGCAAAAAATACTGCAATGTCCCAAAGGCAGTAAGATTTTTTGGTCATTTGTAAAAAATATGAGGAGTTCTTCTTCTTCTTCCTCGGTCCCTCTTCCTCGCTCGTTGACAATGACACTCCAGTTGTTAGCTCTCTCGCGAAAGCGAACCTTTTTGCTAGTCAGTTCGCCGCAAACTCTTCGCTGCCAGAGAGTGTCATGACTCCATCAGTTCTTAAGCGCGTCAATGGTTCCATGGGACAAATGTTATACCCGCTTTTATACAAAAAGAGGTGTTATACCACGCTGGCAAAACCCTTGCGTAAGCTTTTCCATCTATCCTACTCTTCTGGGCTCGTTCCGAGCAGTTGGAAAACAGCATTTGTCCAGCCTATTCCAAAAAAAGGCGAATCTTCTTCTCCCTCCAATTATCGTCCGATTGCACGTCCCTTCTTTCTAAGGTCATGGAAACGCTGATAAACTTTCAGCTCAAGAAATATCTCGAAGACCGAATGCTTCTTAATGACCGGCAGTACAGCTTTCGCAGCAACAGGTCCACTGGTGATTTGATGGTTTATCTCACCGAACAGTGGAACAAATCCTTACATGGTTTTGGAGAAAGTGAGATTGTTGCACTTGATATTTCAAATACATTTGATAAAGTCTGGCATCTTGCTCTTTCATCGAAAGTGCGTACCTTCCGTATCGATGAATCCCTTCTTCGTTGGATTAGAAACTTTCTTTCGAACCGTTCAATACAAGTTGTATTGGACGGGTTCAAGTCTGAAACCCACAATATAAATGCTGGTGTCCCCAGGGCTCCGTTTTGTCTCCGACCCTCTTTATCATTTTTACTAATGATCTCTTGTCTGTTACTTCTAATCCAATAAATTGTTTCACTGACGATAGCACCCTTAGCTTCTCATATTCGTTTCCAGATTCACATCCCTCCTCTTCGGATGTGGAACTGCAACGGCAAAATATGATAAGCTCATTGAACTCTGACTTAAACAGCATTGTCCAATGGGGAATTAAAAACCGTGTAGAGTTTAATGCTTCGAAAACTGAATGTTGTCTGGTATCGTTGAAGTGAGATATACCCCCCTTGCCACTGTCCATGAGTGGCACTTGTATCAATGAAACCGAACATCTCGAGATGCTCGGTATGTGCATCACTAACCACCTCTTGTGGACCGAACACATATGCGATGTCGCCAAAAATGCCGCAAGTTGTTTGGGTTTCTAAAGACGGTAAAAGAAATGTTTCTCCCCGTCTGATCTGATCTGGACTTATTCCGTCCAAAGCTTGAGTACAATTCCCATTTTTGGGCTGGTGCTCCAGCTACATACTTAAGACTTAAGCCTCTTGGATAGTATACAAAAAAGAGCTGTAAGAATGATAGGTGATAGAGACATCACTAACTCATTCACCTCATTGGAACACCGTCGTAACGTTTCGTGTCTCTCTTTGTTTTACCGTTACTTCTACGGAAATTGCTCTAATGAAATAGCCAGTTGCATTCCACCCCTTAAACAATTCAACCGTGATACCCGCGCTTCCAGGAATGCCAATCATTTTACCCTCGAGCCCAATTTCGGTCGTACGCTCAAGTATAAAGAATCGTTCTTTAGCCTTACTACGCGAATGTGGAACTCTCCTCCACACCCTGTCTTTCCCGATCATTGCAGTGTTCAGGAATTTAAGACCAATGTACACCGACACCTTCTCTCCAAGCTCTTCCCTCTTTCCTAAAGCGCTCACAGTGTCTATGCCATAATGGGGTATAAAGAAACTTCTTGAGTGTGTGTTTATTATATAAAAAAAATCCTTTTTAAATAAAACAACATTTTCTTAATATAAACTTAAATATATTTTATTTTTCCTTAAAATGAAATATCTAAAATAATACAAAACAGAACACTGTACAATTTCCTCGTTTTCCATCCTTTTATAATAAAAAACAAAAAAAAAAAATTAAAATAAAATAAATTCTTTACAACAAAACGAATATTTACAAAGTGTTTGACATACTCTTACATGCGTGTATATATTAAGTGCTGGTGTGTGTTAAATTTAGGTATATCTCGCTTCTTTTTTGTTCAATGAATGTTTATGATATACATTAAGGGCGATTTTATTCATGAAGTAAATAATTTATTATGAATGAAAAAGATGTATTGTCTAATAAGAGGAAAATAACATTTACGATTCAAATATTTTACACATATAGGTATAATTTTTTTTCCTATAATGACAAAGAGAGAGAGAGAGAGAAAGAGAGCAATTATGTATATTTAAAGGCTGAATCACAAAGACACTTCAGCTTCAGCTTCGCCTCACGTTTACCAGTTCAGCAATAGAAATTCATTGCCTTGCTATCACAATGTCGCTTCGACCTCACGTTTCGTACGTAACGTGACTACAAACGGAAGCTCTAGTTTTGCTGAACTTTTGCTTTGTCTGACAGCTCAACAGCTGTTTAAGAAACAAATACACACACAGAATTCATTTGTTTTAGGAGCAGCGTTACCACTTGAAAAAAAGGAATGGAAGTAGATTTGAGAATAAAGCGAAGAAGATTGAGAAGAAGTGAAGTAGAGTTTAAAATATGTAGTGTATATTATATTGGCCTTGGATACATTGACGCACAGAGCGACAAACAGTTATTATCAAAATTTCATATAGAATTGTGTCCGAAGTGTGTTAAAATGCTTGATTTAATTTTGACACTTCATTGTGGATAATGAAAGTGTCATTCTTCGGACGCTTCTGTTTTCAAAACGGAAGAGTAATACTCTTCTCAGAAGCATTCCGTCTGTCAAAGTCAGTCCAATGGATTGGTTTCAGAAGGCTTCTGGATTCTTCCGAATGTTTCTGGACTACCAATGGAAAACGACATAAGCTGTGTCCGCTTATTGCAGATGTCGCTTATCTATCTTCCTGATGAAAATAAGAGAGATATAATGAAGTAGATTTTAAGAAATTCTTGATGATGCAAAGTAGGAAGTTGATTATCAAAGTTTTTTCAAAAATCGAAGTAGATCTACTTCGAAAACAGTGAACTAACAAAGCTATTTGGAGATGTGATGGAGGGAGAACTGCCATTCAAAGCAAACTCGAAGCGGGTGCATCGTAACGCAGGCGAAGCCGAAGCTGAAGCGTATTTGTGATTTAGACTTAATAAAAATAAGAGGCTTGGTCATTACTTTAATATTAAAAAGAGTTTACGTATTTCATAGGAATAGTTACAACAGTAGCCTCAAAGCTTACGTTACGTAATTTTCTACATTTCTTGCTTGATTAAATACGGTGTTTTTATGGGGTGCACATTTCGTATAAAGTAATGATCAATCAATATTGTCACAAAGCCGGCCGATATGCAAATTATACAAACAAAATTGCTATAATTTTTCCTATAAATATAATTTTCTATAACTTATGATATAATGTGCATTTTGTTTTTGAAAAATAAAAAAAAAAAAATAATTTAATCCAAGAAAAAAATCAGATAAACTGTGATTTGCTAAAATAATATATGAACAAAATTATTCATCAAAGATTTCAAATAAGGTGAAATATTTGTTAAATACATTTTCTTGAAGTTGAATATTTCAACGATGATGTTTTTTTCCAAAATGAATACAATGTGGGCGAAAAATACTTGCAATTATTTTTTTCAACTTTGTAGTGGTTTTTCATTTTAAATAAATAATATGAACGGAAAATGAATGGGCTTATGATGTCGTCACTGTGCTCATTGGTTGCGGAGCACGGGGCCTTATCATCATAGTGGCTTTTTTGAGCGTATAGTCCCATCCACGCCAACGGAACCATACAATACCTTGTCGTGCAGTTAGATCTTGTGGGTCATGTAAGTATAGACCGTTAAGTCCACGTCCACATGATTTCCACCACCAGCCACCCTATTGGAATAAAAGCTGTTATTCAAAAATGTTCTTGTTTAATTGAATTTGCACAAACCTTTAACATACTGGCACAATTGAGGGAGCTACGATCGTTGTCTCTGTTGTAAGTCGAAAATGGACTGTTGTTTGAGCCATACCAGGGATCGTTCAACGAGTCACCAGCATTCCCTTCGTAGCCATCAATTTCAAGCTTGTAGTAATCGGCTTCGGAGTGAATTTTGAAATGCGAATATTGCGCGTATCTATAATGTCAGGAACTTGTTAAAAACTTGATAAAAGTAAGCTCCCGTGCAATTTTTTTATAGTTGTTGCACTAACATCTGTCAAATCTTCAAAGAAAAACCTTTATACCTTTTATTCCCTTCGAAATCTTCAAGTTCAACACGTAGTGCATAATCCTCGTTGTTGGTCAGCATATAGATGTTTTCGTTGCCCAACCAGAATTCTTTCGCTGGATCACCAAAACCATTTTTATAATCAGCCCAATCTCGATTGAAGTTTTCCCTTGGTTCACCGAAATCATCACGGCGTTGAATAACCTTCATAAAAATTTATCATTTACGGCAAAGGTGCATGAAAATAAAAATGAATGAATGAATGTGTATCATGAAAAAAGTTCTATGATGCTGAAATCGATTTTGTTCTAATCAATATTTACCGTCCAGCCACCATCAGCTATTTCTTGCTCGCAGAATACTTTTAAGAACCAATATGTCGTTCCACGGATTTGTAAATAGAAAACTCCTGATTGACGCATACCTACGTTTAAGAGGTCGACACATGAGAAGCCCTAAAAAATATATTCAATTTGAAACAATAATTTAATCTAAAAAATAAAATAAACGATAATATTGACGAGGGCATTGGGCTTATTCAATATTTCAAATAAATAACAGTCAACTGTATAACATCCACCATCGTTGGTGTAAAAAATAAAGTTAGAAACTCTCCACAAGACTTAACACACGCCCTTAGCTTCTTTAAGAGAAATCTTTCGGCAGCCATGTTTTTGTTTACAAATCAAACGTCAGCTTTGACAACCAAAATAGAAGGAAAAAATTCGCAATAAAAAACCCGGTCAGCAATTGCTAAAATTTTTTCTTTTCTTTTTCAAAGTATTCCCTAAAGTATTTCTAATTTAATTAAAATTCCTAGTTCTTACAAAATGCTTAGATTTGTTCCACTTTTATTGTTTTTCGCTACCGTCAACTCTGAATCTCCACTTCAAGTTGATCCAACGAAAACTTTGGTTTATGGACCTGGCCTAAAACCCAATCAAATTGTCCTACCAGCGCGATATTTCTTCATTCAAGCTGTCGATAAGGATGGGAGATTGTAAGAAATTCATTTAAATTGATAAATTCAATATATTTTCCTTTTTTTTTCAGTTTTGACCATTCGCCCGTACAAGACTTTTCTGTTAATATAATCGGCAACTCACCACACGGCAAATGCCGTAGCAATATTAACCTAATCGACCGTGGAGATGGCTCCTTCATTGTCCGCTACAAAGTAGTCGATTGGTGTGACAAGGTTAAAATCGAGGTCAAGTTTAATGGCTCCCAAGTTGCCGACTCGCCCTATTACACCCGTGAGACAGTCTACTCGGAAAAATGCAATTGTCCCCAGGATTTGAATTTGTGGCTTTTAAACCACTACTGTCCGAAAACCGACAAGCAAATCGAATGGGACTTGCACTCATTTAAACGCGTCAACTTCTCCGCTATTCGAGACAATCTGCTAAAACGATATAACATGCCGAATAGTGTTTCACTTTGCCATTATGTGGTGAAGAATCAAGAAATCCATCGCCAATGCTATGGAAAATACACCGGTTTCAAAATGTTTATGGATGCAACTTTGCTGTCTCTTGCAAGGGTCGTCGTCCTACCCGATATGGAATTCTACTTGAACCTTGGCGACTGGCCGCTCTCGAAAAAAGGCGGACAACAGAGAACTTCAGGTCCTTATCCGATATTCTCATGGTGTGGCAGTGATGATTCCTATGACATTGTTCTGCCTACTTACGATTTGACAGAGTCGACTTTGGAGAATATGGGACGAGTGAGTTTGGACATGTTATCAGTACAGGAACAAAAGTATCCCTGGCATAGTAAGGAAGACAAGGCTTTCTGGCGAGGAAGGGACTCACGCCGTGAGCGATTGGATCTCCTGGATTTGGCTAGGATGCATCCGGACCTTATAAACGCGTCCATTACGAATTTCTTCTTTTTCCGCGACGAGGAAGATAAATATGGACCCACTGTGGCTCATATTTCTTTTACAGACTTTTTCAAGGTGAAATAAAGTATTTTCCGTCGAAAATAATAAAAACTCAAATTCTTTCCAGTTCAAATACCAATTGAACATTGACGGAACTGTGGCCGGTTACAGATTCCCCTATCTTCTGGGCGGCGATTCGATGGTCTTGAAGCAAACCTCGCCGTTTTATGAGCATTTTTATAGCAAACTTGTTGCCAATAAACATTACGTGCCATTCAAAAGAGATCTCAGTGATCTTGTTGAGAAAATCAAATGGGCCAAAGAGAACGATGCGCGTGCAAAGGAAATTGCAGCCGCTGGTCGATCATTTGCTGAAGAAAATCTGATGCCTTTAAACATTTATTGCTATCACATGACTCTTTTTAAGGTATCTCTCTAGTTCTACTTTAAAAGCAAACATTTTAAAGACTTAACTTTTAGGAATGGAGCACTAGATTGATTTCGCCCGTTGTAGTTCTGCCTGGCATGGAAAAACTCGAACAAACAACCAAATGCACCTGCAAACCTGTTGCCCAGTCAAAAGATGAACTCTAAGGCGACTTCTGAATGAGTACCTTCATGTGAATTTTTCTGCAACTATCGATCGATCTCTAGATATCAAAAAACAAAAACTTACACAAAAGTGTGATATCAATTTCTTATAAAAAAAAATCAAACAAAACCAACGTGAATCAATGTCCAGCTGTTTATTTTTTATAAACAAAAATGTACACCTGTTTTTATACTCGATATTTTTTACTGCATACAAAAACAAAGACAACGTATTTTATACACTCGATTTATTTATAATATTTTGCACCGAAATGGAGTTTTTATGCTTTTTTTTGTCAAATATTTGTGTCTCTCTTTTGGAGAAGTGTGTTTTTGTATTCAAAGTAATTTATTCGTAATTATTCATCACAAATAGTTTTAGAAGTGTGAATGGTTTCGTTTTACACGTATTGTTCGCATTAAACAAAAATAAACGAAATTTTCTAAATGTGAGTAAAAAATTGTCTGCTATTTTATTATTTGTCGGAAAGAGAAGCCATTACACACGTCAATTGACCTTTCACCCCAGGCATCAAACTGTTTTCCAGATTTTGCGAAAACTCTGTTGAATTAGTTTTGATTTAGGCGAGAAAATGTTTGGTTCTTGCAAAATTAAGGCAACCAGGCTACACGATGGTAACGCTTAGATATGTTTTCAGAAGAATAGAAAACTCTTGTTTAAAGAAAACGGATTGATTTGCGACTGTGTCAGCTCCATAACGTTTTAATTGTTGGTCCTCAAGCCACAGAATACCTTTGCTCTTAATATCCACCAAATACACGCATAGCGTTCTTCTGCAATCCAAAGTAATTCTCCAAAATTGAGAAGATGATTTCCAACACCACAAGAATTGACTTTACTTAGTGGATGAGTATTTATTAGTTCATGCGTTTTTGACAGAACGACGATAGGCGGGTAAGCTAGTCACTCCTCTAAGACAGTGGTAACCAATACAGTTCAAAAAGTGAAAAAACAAACATACATATTTACAAACAAAGTTGTTTGAGTGAACTCTCCAATTCAGGGTATGAGGGTACTAAACGAACATGCAATGATACTTTTATTATGTTTCTTAAGATCTGAACGGAATGCATTGCCCGTCATCCGACGACGAAAATGACAGGTGAAATTTGTATGGAAATGTCAAACTCATCACGATACAAAGTTGAAAAAAAGTTCAATTCATCTCGCGAACCCATATGAAATTCAGTTGCCATTACAATCGGGGCGATGCATTAGGCCAGTTCCACCTAACAACTGAGATCTCAATGTCACTTTGACTGAGGCAAAATCATTAGGTGGAACAAAATTCTCAGTTCTCATTGAGATAAAATGGTTACCTTACAAATTGTTGTTGTGCATATGTCAGTCACGCCAAAATAGCTGAGAGAGAAATCGAATCCAAAAAATTTTCATCTCAGAAATCTCAGAAAAAAATCTCAATTCTTAGCTGAGATTTGTTCCACTTAAAAAATCTCTGAGATCTCTGAGATCTCAGTGAGATGTTGTTAGGTGGAACTGGCCTATTCTGTTCAGCTCTTCTATGGGGCCAGAAGTGCGTTTTTGCGCTGACGATAATTGACTATAGTTTTTATGTCAAAAAGAAAATGGTTGATGTGTCATAGTTAAAATAGTTAGAAATAGTTGAAATCATCCAAAAACGCTTTTTAGTTAGGTTTGGTTGATCTGTCAAACAAGAAAAAAAAAAAACAAATCTTTTGAGGTTACATTTTTCTTTTCTTTTGATCATAACAATTTTTGTTGCTCTAAATTTATTTCAAAAATTCAAGAATGATCTTGATATGGTAAGATTTTAAGGCCAATTGAGATGAGAAAATATTTATTTATTTTTGAACAACCCACAGCAAGAAAAGAAAAGAGAAAGAGACTGAAGACCACCCTCCATAAAGAAATCTTCAAGCTGTTTCAAGTAAGCCAGCTCCTGATATTCTCCTAATTGCGGCTCCCAGATTCAGTGAAAAACTCTCAATACCAATATCTAGTTCGTGATTTTATATAAATAAACGAAAAAAGTCTTTATTCTCCGAAACTAATTAAACATTTTTTATTGCTGACAGACAAACATAAAAACAATGAATTCAAATATGTATGCCGATTTCGTC
Organism: Sphaerophoria rueppellii; assembly: GCA_920937365.1. Classification (NCBI taxonomy): domain Eukaryota; kingdom Metazoa; phylum Arthropoda; class Insecta; order Diptera; family Syrphidae; genus Sphaerophoria; species Sphaerophoria rueppellii. Next base: position 7,743,689 of record CAKKXW010000002.1, read on the forward strand.
CTTCAATCATTGATTTGGGTTTCCTTATGCTTGACTTCTGCGGGAACGTCATTGAGCTTCCTCTCCAAATTGTCCTTTTCTCCTGTGATCTTCGTAATTTTCTCCTCAGTCAGCTTCATTCACCGCTGCGTCAATTACTTCACATGCAGAGTAACTTCCATTTGCCGTTCCTGCGGACTGACGTTCGACAATCATTATGCTCATGGGCAGTGGCCAACTTATTCTCCAAAACTATGTCCATGTCCTCGAGTTTTTCGATGACTTTTTGTAAACTAACCGAACGTAGACGCTGACTGTTTTGGCCATCTTTGGCAGCCTGCAAGTCGCCACGCAGTTGCAGTTGAAATAGGAGTGTTTGCGGATTGCAGTATAGCCAATTCGATTGGAAGGGTTTGTGACCGGTAAGAGAATGATTCTTGAAATTGGTGCTGAATTTTAAGCCACTTGGAAATGCGATCATTTTCCTTGGTGTGTATCTCCTCGTAGTGACTGAGGGTTTTCAGTTTGACTCGTGAAGCTTTAAAATTTGTAAGGGGAATCTTATTTTCTTTATATTTTTGAAATTAAATATTTTTAATTGAAGACGAACAGAAATCTTTTGATTGGAATTAAATTTGCGGCGGCACAACGGACAACTACGACGGTAAAAAATGCACGAACAGAATGTTTTTTTTTTGAGTCATTAAAAACACCATTAAACAGAAAAGTAGAGTTGGGAATAGTTAGAAATAGTTACAATTTGACACTTTAACACTGACCGCAAAAACGACAATTGTGGTTACGAAACGTAACTATTGGCGTGCAAAAACGAGAAATAGTCAACTATAGTCAACTATAGTCAGCGCAAAAACGCACTTCAGTTATAGCAATCATTGAAATCCATCAGGAAAAATGTGTGAATGGATATTTAACTAAGTTTTCTTTCGATTACTAATGCAATTTATATACCAATCGACCGGAAAATTCTTAAAGACTTTTTTTTGAGAATTAAATATAAGTTCGCAAACTTATTTTTCGTTAAAAATGTATTTTTCTATTTTCCGTACGGAAATTCGTTTTCCTGAACAGCTGATGGATTTTTGTCAAAAAATGAAACGAATCGTTCCAATGTTTTGTGTTTCATTTTTAAATAATTCCAATGACAGATTTCTGTCAGGAAAACATTTCCGGCTGCATTTCAATCAGGAAATATTTTGGCGGTGGACAAGTGACATTTTTTCAATGACGTAAATTTCCTGATTGCTATAAACGCTCAGGAAAAAAAAATCAGATTCCTCCTGTTCCAATTTTTCCTGATGAAAACCAATGATCGCTATAACTGGCCCCTAACTGGACCCTAAATTCTCACACTTTTCTGTTCTTTTACTCAAGATTTTTGTAAGTTCTGTCACTTTTGAAGGATACAAATATTTCCCCTATCTCCCGATTTTACATGCAATTCTGTCAAACCGTAAGACAACCATTGAATGTTTTGTGCATTTGTTATGTCGTTTTCCATTGAACATCCAGAAGAATTCGGAAGAGTCCAGAATTCTTCTGAAACCATTCTATTAGACTGGCTTTGACATACGGAATGCTTCTGAGAACAGCAGAAATCATCCGTTTTGAAAATAGAATCGTCCGGAGAATGACACATTCATCATAACCCGTTCCATTAGGCCAGTTCCACCTAACAACTTCTCACTGGGATCTCAATGTCACTTTGACTGAGGCAAAATCATTTGGTGGAACACAATTCTCAGTTCTCATTAGGCCAGTTCCACCTAACAACATCTCACTGAGATCTCAATGTCACTTTGACTGAGGCAAAATCATTTGGTGGAACAAAATTCTCAGTTCTCATTGAGATAAAATGGTTACCTTACAAATTGTTGTTGGCATATGTCAGTCACGTCAAAATAGCTGAGTGAGAAATCGAATCCAAAATATTTTCATCTCAGAGATCTCAGAAAAAATCTCAGTTCTCAGCTGAGATTTTTTGTTCCACCTAAAAAATCTCGGAGATCTCTGAAATCTCAGTGAGATGTTGTTAGGTGGAACTGGCCTATTGGATGTAGAAGAAGATACGTCAAAAAAAGACCAATGGAAAACACCATTTGATTTTTTAATTGGTAATATGGAATCTAAAAACATAATTCGGTTTTAAAATCAAAAGGGGCAAGGGAATTCTTTTCTTTGCAGTACCAGAACTGTCAGTTTCGCCCAATTTAACGCATTCTGAATTCTTTTTTTAACATATTGCCATTTATTTTTTTAGGAAAACACCAGATTTCACACCCACTCCTTGAAATTTTTCACAAAAACTCAACGCGAACCGATCAATTTAGCTTGATTGGTATAGCATTTTGTCTCTTTCATGTTGCCAATGGCGAAAGTTCGTTACAAAAATGAATGTTCATTTGAAATTTTGAAATTCAAGTTTAAACGGAAGTTGGTTGTTTATTTTGTCTGAAATATGGAAATATGGTAAATTCTACTCATAAATGCAATAATTTCTTAAAAGAATCTGGTTTCCCTTAATTGATTTTGTCAATGATGTGAAACAGTCTGTGCATTAAAATTAGGATTGAAAAATACAAGTACATGTCGACCTCGAGGACCTCGTCGAGCCGGAATTATACCACAACTTATTTTCAAAAAAGCACTCGATTTGATAATTTTAAAGGGGTTTCCAATAAGAGGTGTTATTTTGAATAGCCCGCTATTTCGATAGCTGTCACTTTTGAAGCTGTCATTTTTTGACATTTGACAAGTAGAAACTACGCTATTAATAAAAATGGAACGATACATGCTTCAACAACGCATTGAAATTATTAAAATTCACTAAAAATGGAGAAAATTTGGCAGAGACGGTTCGTAAAACACATTTTTGGGTCGTCGTGAAGCACCTTGTCGGACCGAAATACAGAAATTGGTGAGGCTATCGAGGACATAGGGCAGCCACTTTGCGATTTGGTTATGGAAAATTTCATGAAAAGGATATGATCCTGTAAGCGTGGTCGTGGCGGCCCTTTGGCTGATGTTGTGTTTAATTATTAACGGCATACCTTTCTTTTTATAATGAAATAAACATCTGAGCATTTATCTCAAAAAATGCCATTTTTCTTTGAATATCAAAATAACACCTCTTATTGGAAAACCCTTTACCATAGTACAAAAGTTTGAAAAAAAAAAAACAACATTAAGCCAAGCTTCCTTATCTGCGAAAATCTAAAATAAAAAGAAAAAAACTCACTTTGACATCCTTCAGAGTAAGAATATCGGTGGAAAAGGTTGAATTCACAACCGAGGGTTTGTTTTTCACGCTAGGAAATATTATCCCGCCTTTCCTTGACAATGGCTTCGCTGATGTTTGATTCTGGAAAATAATACTCGTTGTACTTGGATTTGCAACAGTAGTTGGTGTTGTCGTCGTAACCGGAGTTGTGCTGGTCGATGACGCAACCATCGGTGTTGTTGGAATCGGTTCAGTGAATTCTTCAACTACCGAATATCTACAAAATGCACACACAATATAAGCAAACATACAAATTGATAAACAATCTTTACGCTCTTACCTGTTGGGATCATATTCCACAAGCCTATCGATCGTTGGATCCATAAGCAATTCAGGTGGCACCGGTCGCTGAGCTAACAGCGATACATCATCCTCCTGTTTCTTCAGCCGTTTCTCAACCATATCCAAATTATTGATGATCAAATTCGTCTTGGTCTTCAGATCATTATGAATATCACTGATCGCTCTCTCCTGGCGTTGTGTCTGCGTCAAAAGCTCATCTGATTTCGGCAACAAATGATCAACAGAACTTTTCGTTCCAACAACAACATCCCACACCTCGTCCATCTTTTCCGATACCGATACCATGGGTCGTATTTGCTTGACCAGAGCATCAATCTTGCTCGACTTGATCAATGGCAAGGCTGTTGTGGTCGCATTCAAGGCATTTAACTGTTCATTATGATCGACAACAGCTTCATGAATATCACCAACCATGCGCAACATACGGCCAACATTCTCCGACACGATATTTATATGAAATTGCAGTTTCTTATCGATGTTGTCAGTTGTGCCTCGCAATTCGCCCAATTCCAATGTCACATGGTTCATTACTTCAGCATTCATTGCTTTAGTTATCTCAATTACATTCATACTGATTGGTTTCTTCTCACTTGCCTCGGCATTGATGTCGTCCACTTGAAGGAAATTATTATCGATTTGATTCTTGAGGCCCTCCAGTTTCGAATCGATATCGCTGACTTTCTGATCGAGCTGAACCAGTCGACTGTCAAGATTTGGTGCCGATGACGATGACGACGATGAAGTTCGAGGACTTCGTGCTCCAGTTGTTGCATCGGCATCCGATGGCAGCGTGGTGATTTGGAAATCATAGGAAATCTTTGTATCGAGATTACGGAGCTTGGTGATCACTGAATCGGTTTTAATTATATTGTCACCGACGCGATTGTCAAGTGCTTCAACGCGTCGCATAAGATGCTCGACTGCTTTGTCAAGGTTATCGATTCGTTTCAATTTGCCTTCGAGTGTTGAGATTATCACTTCGAAAATGTTTAATAATTGTTGTTCCCTGTTATGAATGAATGTGAAACAAGAAAGAAAAAGGTAAACATTTGATGAGGAATGTTTTGAAGCAAGGTGAATGTGATAGGAGTGAAGATCAATATTTAATATGTTTGCAGTTACTAATGACAGTTGCTATTTCTTAAAAGTGCCAAAAACAGAAAATGTTCAAGTTTCTAAACAAGATCAAGGTTATGTTTTGGTATAAATCTGTGCTCAATTTCATGCTGAAAAATAAATGCAAGAAATAAAAACAAATTGCATGTTTCCCACTTCAATCGATGTCATTAGTTTGTTCGAATTTAAATTCGCAATAATCTCTTGCGTTAACGAGCAATCGACTATCAACAGGAAACACGACACAACGATGAAAGCAAGATGTTTCAAAATATTGGAGTCATTAAGGGTTCGACTCGTTGCGATTAGTTATCTTAACTTTCAGCGCTGAATGCTATCTAAACCCAAATCGATTAAATAATTGCATCGAATTAGTCAGAATATGGCAAACATGGCATCGTTTAAAAAGTTGTCACCGTAATAATTACATTACCAAGGAATTTTTAACTACTGCGTAATCAAAAAGAATTTGTGGGTCGAGGGTTGTTTTAATTGGAGACTTTCATCAATATTATGAGCAGTAATTAAGATTTTGCTGCGAGGCGAAATGTTGTGGTAGCAAGCACCTGGTTTCCACATCTCAACATCCATAAAGGGACATGGAGATCTCCTGATCAATCAACCGTCAACCAGATTGATCACGGGCGATCGATGGAAGGCACTTGTCCCGCATTTTAGATGTTCGACCTTTCCGAGGAGCTAACATCGACTCGGACCACTACCTCGTCGTAGCCAAGGTAGTGCTACGAATATCCGACAACGGCCAAAACAAGGAAAATGCTGCTAGAAAATTCGACGCCGGACGGCTACAATCGCAAGAGATCGCCAGATCCGTCTCTGATCGAGTATCAAGTTACCTCTTAAGGAGTCCTATGCCGCCAACATCAAGCATCGAAGACCAGTGGCAACATTGCCAGAAAGCAGTTAGAGATGCCGCCTCTAATGTACTGGGTTTCACAGAGCCACCAAAACGAAACCCCCGGTTTGACGAAGAAAGCAGGCAGGTCCATGCAGCCAAGCAAGAGGAATACAAAGCGGCGCTGCATAGAACGACAAGAGCTGCTCGTGAGCTGAGCTCTACGAGCGAAAGACAAGAGAGGAACACCCGCTTCTCAAGAGAAAAAGGAGAGCATGAGAAGCGTCAGATCGAGGATGTAGAGGCAGCCAACAGTAGGAATGAAGTTCGGAGGTTTTATCGAAAGGTTAAACAGCTGACTCAAAGTCATCGAGCAAGAACCGATGCCTGCAGAGATAAACAAGGGAACATCATAGCAGAAATGCAGTCAATGCTGAGGATTTGGAAAGACCACTTCTGTTGCCTGTATAACGGCAACGACGAACAAAACTTCGCCGTCAGACAGGAGCCTTTCATCGGACACGATGATAGCCAACAATTCCGTTAACCCGACCTAGAATAAGTGAAAACCGCAATATCACGGCTGAAATCCAACAAAGCCGCTGGAGCAGATGGTCTAGCTGCTGAGCTGTTCAAGGCAGCAGGCGACGAACTAGATAGGAGCATGTACCAAATCATCTGTGAGATATGGTCAGAGGAATGCATTCCCGATGAATGGAACGTCAGTATTGTTTGCCCGATCCTGAAAAAGGGAGATCCTCTAAACTGCGCCAACTACAGAGGAATCAGTCTACTTAACATCACCTACAAAATCCTCTCTGCTGTAATATGTGAACGTCTGAAGCCTTTCGTCAACAATCTGATTGGTCCTTATCAATGTGGCTTCAGGCCAGGAAAGTCAACCATCGACCAAATTTTCACAATTTTCACGTTTCGGCAGATCCTGGCAAAGCCCTATGAACTGCAAATCGATAAGCACCACCTTTTCATCGATTTTAAGGCCGCGTATGACAGCATCTACAGAGACGAACTGTATAAAGCTTTGTCTTGTTTTGGCATCCTTGCCAAGCTCGTTCGCTTGTGCAAAATGACGATGGAGAACTCACGCTGCTCCATCAAGGTTGGCAACGAGCTAACGGAATCTTTCGACGTCAAAAAAGGATTCAGACAAGTGCGATTTCTTTAACATCGTTCTTGAGAAGATAATTCAGAACTCCAACGTCAACACCAGAGCCACTATCGTCTAAGAATCTGTTCAACTTCTTGCGTACGCCGTTGATATTGATATAATGGAAAGAACACAGCGTGATGTTAATGGCACCTTTGTGAGACAGAAGCGGCAAAAATGGCTTTAGCAATGAGGGAAAAACGAAGTATATGCTGTCTTCGAGGAAGGACACCCATCACCGACAGCTCGGACAGAACGTCACAATAGACGTATACAACTTCGAGGTAGTAGAGGAGTTTGTCTACCTAGGCTCCGCTATAAGCACGGGCAATAACACCAGCCAGCGCGCTGGCTGCAGCGCCAAGATCAGACGGAGAATAATTCTTCTTTGAGCTAAGAAAGCAATTGAGTGGAAAAGCTCTCTCTCGAGCAACTAAGGTAAAATTATACCACACCCTCATCACCCCAGTCCTGCTGTATGGTGCAGAAGCATGGACCTTGACAAAATCGGATGAAATTTGCCTTAGACTGTTTCGAAAAAAAAGTTCTTCGGGTCATCTTTGGCCCCTTGTGCATTGAAGGGGAATAGCGAAAAAAATATAACAGCAAACTTTACGGCTTGTACAACAACATGGAGTTAGCCAGAAGTCCAGAGACTCAGATGGCTCGGTCATTTAGAGCGGATAGACACCAATGCTGCGGCCCGGAAAGCCTTCGACACTATTCCCGAGGGACGTTGGAGGAGAGGAAGACCGCGACTCATGTGGCGCACTCAAATGGAAGAGGACCTCAATTAACTTGGAGTGAAAAACTGGAGACAGCTAGCTAGGGATCGAGCTGGCTGGCGGAGATTGTTGATTGAGGCTCAAGTCCACAACGGACTGTAGCGTCACCTTAATTAAGAAGTAATTAAGATTTAATGACGATTACAAAGTGAATATTCATGCATATCAAGCTTTAAATTGTGATAGACAGATGAAAATTATGAAAAGGTTTACTTACTGTATTGGAGCATCAGAAAGCCTAAAAGAAAAAGAAAGGAATGGGGTTAAAAAAGGACAAACAGTTTTTTTTTTTTTAAATATCTACATAAATGTTTGGCTAGCAATATAACTTAAATTATACTCGCAAAATTCATAATTGAAAACTTAAATTTTCCAATAATAATTTAACCACACTTTCAACAACAATAAAAAAATATATAATTTTTTGTCTTAAAACTATTATTGCTTTAACCTTTGACTCCGATTTAATGCACTAGCTGAATCCACAAACTTCGTTCCATCCGCAAAAGACTGACAACCAATTAATCAATACACAGGAGTATCCCCTGTTGAGAAATGAGGTACTTTACAGCGGTAAAATGTAACTTAAAACACTCTCCAGCCTCCTAGCTACCTCCGCACAAAAAATCATGTCATAATATTGCTCCGTTGCGACATGAAAGACGAACAAACAAACTGACTTTTACATATAAAAAGTATAAAATTTAGGATATTAGTGTGATTGCTTTTTTCTGATGTCTTTCTTTTTTTAAGCTTGCAACGTAACTTATAGCCTTTGTTGTCTAACGGTTTCTTTTGATAACTAGAAATAGGAAACGGTCTGTTTATTGTTCGTTTGAGTAACTGCAACTTACTCATACAGTAATTTGTCGAAGCACTAAACGGTTGCACGTAGTGTCCGTGGCGTAATAGTTATGTGCGTTGGCTGTTACGCACAACGTCTGGGTCCCAATCCTACTCGTGTCCATAAAGGTTTTATTTCACCTTTCATGGATACTGCCGCTTGCGAAGAACTGACAACACTTCCAAGAGTATCAATCTATCACGAAAAAAGTGCATCTCCACTTTGCCGTTCGGAATCGGCGTTAAGTTGTAGGTCCCTTCAATTCTCCACACGCACCCAAAGAATTGTTGATGAGTTTAAGCCACATATAAGGCCTTGGCTGTCTTATAGAGCTGTCGCGCCACCCATTCTCACAAGACCTTAAGGCCTATGTATATCAGAGTTTCGTTAAAATAAATGCCACATGTTTTCAAAGTGAGAAATATGTAAATAAATTGATTCATTTTTACTGATAAAAACAATTTATAATTATTGACTTCTCTCGATACCAATCAGCCAAACACAATTTCAATTCTAAAATTTATGTTGATTGCCACTTTCAATAAAAAGATAAACGCCGGAGAAGGAGAACCCAAAACCAATATAAAAATTAATGGTCCCAACACAAACCACAAACAAAACCAATTTTGAACTTTGTTCAAGTCAAGGTTCTCCTAGACCGTTACTGACCAACAAGTGCACTACAGTCACAATACAAAGCCTAATATGAAAATTTCATTGAAAACAACATCGCATGAACAAGACCTTGAATTGGTCACACAACAAATAGTTTGAAATAATTGTTTCTGCCCGAGAGCAAGTCATACATCTGTTTCTGTATGCATGACAACAACAAAGGAATCCCTCTCGGGATTGAGTATTCACGCACTTCTGCTTGCGAGGAATCTCATTGAAATAGGAGCCAATTTTGAGGAAAACAATAATAATAAAAATTATAATCATTCACAAAGATGCTCGTTTGGTATTGTGAATGCGGTGATAAAAGAATCACGATTCTTTTGTTCCTCTAAATTTTGCAAGCAACAAATCAGTGAATGGATAATAAATTTTCCTAAAAATACCGAAATCCACTTAAAATGCAAATAGGAACCATGATGATAAAAATCTCCATAGAAACAAATCTATTCGAATCTGGTTAGTATGTCTGAATGAATTGATTGCGCAAGCGGGTGCAACTTTCCAAAACACAAAATATTTTATTGTTATCCTACAAACAACGACTTTGGATAAGAATGCAAACAAAAAACCTTGCTGAGCTACCAGACACAATAGGTAGAGACCGCTAAAGGCATTTTGTTTAAGTATACCAAAGTATTTAGAACAATAACGAGTAATTAAATCGCCCAGGCAAACCACCTGCATGCGAATCTGTGCACTAGACTTGAAACGGTTGAAACATATGACTTAAATGCTGTGGTGACACCTCTGAAAGCTCGTTATTGGATGTTAAACAATGATGAAAGTTATTGATTGCACAACTGGGTTAATTTTGCGTTCGTTAAATTTTATGCCGTGGAACACCTGTTTACATGATTTATGAGTCTGGCATATCGATGATAGATTTCAGATCAAACGCATGACATTTTTATCTGATTTGACTTAATTTTAAACGCCATTTATCACACGCGCTATTTTCTTAAGAGCGAAAAAGGATATGCGCAATATCCAAGGAATCAATAAATTAAGTTGAACAAGCTGGCCTGAATAACGCAATAAGGAAGTGAGATTATGTTCCAATCCATATGTGATCCACACACCAGGAACATCAATCAATCGGCTCAGTCGTCTGCCTCAAGCCAAACTAATGCACAAAATTGCAACGACGCACGACCGACTCACGGGCGGCAAAGCTGTCTGCGATTGAAACAAATATTAATGGATGAAAAACAGTGCCGCCTTTTATCAAACACAAGAGTGAAATATTTTCGATTGAACTGTTCCGACTTGGAGAAAACTTGGGGCAAAAGAAGTTTGCGTGGGAATAAAATATTAGGCCGACATTTTTGAAAATTGATTTAAACAAGGATTACAAAATTACGGTTTAAGTTTTTCTTTAAATTTGACAAACAAAAATTGTCTTCTTATAAAACTCAGTTTCCCGATCCAATTTCAGGTTTTCAGTTCAGCTCTTTTGTTTGATACTTGTTATGATTCGAAAGTTTGTTTTCTCTTTTGTTTGAGATTTAAACTAAATTTATTTGAATCATATACGATGATGTTGAGCTGCCTAACTGTATTTTGGAGTCTTACTAAGATCCTGCACTCCCCTCCCCCCCGCGCTGGTGGATCCTTCATAGAACACGAAAAACTGAACGATTAATTCATGCCATGCAAGAAATGTGATAGCGATAATGATGCGGCACCAGCCATACATCGAAACTGAAAGAAACATCTATTTGGAAGCATACTTAACTATGTAAATGAGCATCTCACATCAATAAACATCAAGTTTTAAGTGGAAAAAATTAGACTTATCGACACTCACGCCAAGGTAGTGATAAAGATATGGTGCAGAAGTATAAACCCAAAGTGATATGAATGCTTTAGGATGCTGCTCCACCTGAAAAATGAAAAAGAAATGTGCTATTCGTCGACATAAATCAAGTTAGAAGAGCCCATATGTCTTATGAGTTATGACTTAGCTGGCTGGATCAAGTAGAGCGAATGGACATCAGTGTTCCGGAGATACTACCTTAAGCATGTCAAAGTGAGAAAGTGCAAACAAAATAATGTAAAAGTAATGTGTCTTTCAATATAAAGCAATTAACTTATGAAATATTCATTATTTTTAAGTGTCGAATGAAAAGCTTAAAAAGTGACAAAAGAAACAGAAAAGAAATCTAAATTTTATCCAACAAATCAAATTGATTGCAAGACAATATTTACCGTTAACTTTTTTCTTCAATACAAACGAGGTCATTTGACATAATGACGAAATATACCGTCTCTATTATTATTAGTCCACCGTACACAAACTGTCAATTTGAATTTATTGATATAATTCTTATATCAAGCTCATGGATTTTTTATTCCATTTTAAATTGCTTCAATTAGACTCACGGATATTTTTAACAACCTTTATGTTCAATTTATTTGCCAATTTTAATTTTAATTCGTTCACAAAACTTGTAATGCCCATAAGTCTTATAAAAATTACCCCCTTCTCCTCACAGATCTTGAAAAAAAAGAACTGCCATTAAAATGACCAACAATTTCTGCAAAATGGACAAGTTAGTGGCATGGACATACGCTTTGATCGATTTTTAATTGCCTTTCCTGTTATTGTTGATATGCTGGACTTGCTACTACTTGTGTTTTGTACCTTAAAGACATACCTACACAGTTTCTGCTACTAAATTTATAACAACTCATTTTTTGCTCCTTTTTACTCAGAATTGAATATTTTATAATTTACAAGAATGTGTAGTGCGGCAAATGTGATTTTTTGGTTGTTGGTCAATCAGAGATTTCTGGTCAAATAAAGAACGTTCATGGTAAACGACTTTTTTTTCTTAACATAAATGGCGCCCAATATGAGGGTTCATTCTTCTCTCTTGATTCTTCACAAAGTGAACGGCATATGTACCGAGGGCCAATTGTCTAGTTTGAGGTCAACGCAAAACTGTCAATTTGTCAGTGTGCAGGTCATGTACTAGTACTCCGACTTTTCAACAATGACAACAGCAAAAAAATGCGCTACCAACCATGGAACGCAATTTGCTAATAGATTTATTGCCTTAACGCACAACACTGCAAGCGCATGGAGTTAACATTTCAAAATGCCCTAAAAATAATGATTTAAAACTTGCTGGCGATACAAAATAGAGTCATACACACGCACGAGTTGACATTTCGACAGCAACTTCATATTGTTGTCAGTTAATAAAAGCTCCGCAAATGACAGCTAGTATGAGTTGCTCATAAAGTTGCCCTAAGCAATTAATTTGTTTTCAATGCAAGCGATAGACCGTGAGACAACAAAAAATACAACAAAAAATGCAACTTGATAGTTCTGTTCATAAAGCTGGACTATAGATTCGTATCAATTGTCTAAAACACTTATAAGTAGTTGCACTTACCGTTTTTGTAAGATTTTGTTTTGCCATAAATTCTTAAAAAGACCTGACATTTGTGCTGCATTAAATTTATAACAGTAGGTTAGGCAGGTATGAGCGACCACAATGGCTATTTGATAAGCGTCAAAAAAATTGCACTAAATGGCTTTTAATGGGGCAAGTCTTTAGACCAATAAAGGTGTGGTTGTCGTTGTTGCGTCGTGTGATTGTGGTTTATAAGGCGTTGCGGCTTTTTTACTGCTGACTGATTTAATCTATGTCATTTAAGTAGTCAACAGAGTCAAGAGTTCTGATATGAAGAATGATAGGGTAAATTCCTTGGGTAAGTATATAATTTTGAGCAGCAAAAGGAGATATATCACGTCACGCTGGTCACCTCTTGGTTCATTAAGGTCCATTCAGGTTGCCAGTCACTTTATTTTTTTGACTCTTCAAGCTAATTAGTTTTTAATGTGAAAATGCAGTCTAAGCCAAGTATGCAAAGAACGCTCAAAAACCGATAGCAGACACAATCCCATCGGGCTTTGAATATGCTGCCCTGATGTGCAAAAATTTAAGCTCTTAACAAAACAGCTATGAAAATAATTCGCTCCATCCTCATAGAAATTTGATTGTTTTAGTTTCATTTATTTTGAACCACTGACGGAAGTGTTTGCTGTTAAGGAGTCAAAATTGTTCAACCTCTGTAAGCCATTCCCAGAGGTGAATTAAAAGTGACGGGATCCGTTGTGAATCTCTAGGCAAACTATTTCCCGACATTAACAAAAAAAAAGCAAAAAAAACCTAAATTGCAACATCATTCCTCTCTCCAATAACTCATGTCTCAGTTGCAGTCAAGTAATCCGTTCCCACGAAATCCCAAGAATACCAAACAATTATAATTTTGCCTGCTTAAGGGAAACAATTATTATTTCTACGAGTGAACATCTTGTGCAGTTGAAAATTATAGATACAACCACACCATCTAATAGCCCATGCCACTTAATTTCTTTCCATCAAAATTTCCAAACGCTTGAAGATAAACGTAACAAGCCTATGACCATTTTCAGTTGTTTTTAGCAAATGTTGCACAAATTCAATTGAGTTGTTAAACATTCGCCGTTAACTGTGCAGAAAGTTATGCGATTGCAACTGAAAAACAACTTTCTTTGAAGAAGATAACTACTCGAACAATTATTTTTTCTTCACCACACCGACCGCCATCGCCACCGCCTCGTCATTGTGTCACAACACTGCTTCTGTCCAGACATCTAGTAATGCACATTCACCATTCATGAGGAAAAAAAAGAGACGAACTTCCTCAAATTTTTGTATCCAAAACAAACAACAAAACGCCATTAAGAGACTTCCTCGTTGCATAATGCCCACTCATGCGTCAAGAGTTGAATGTAATTTCCTTTAATCTAACAGGATGCTCATAAAAGAAGAGATCTCTTAGAAGTGGTCAAGTCAAGAGGATTCGATTTCCCTGGAAAGTATTTTCTTTTTTTATCAAAAAATCAAAAAGCTATATGGTTTCCTTTAAAGACTTCCTTATGCACATAAAACCTCCCATCCTACCACCCATAAATCCCTGCTGTGCAAGACTATACACTCTTCAACTGCAATTAGACGCAACACAATATCCAAGTCAATGATCATCATCGCCTTTGATAGAAACACACATTTGGACAGTAGTCAGTTGCATTACACCAACCGTCCATCTCCCAACGGAGATGCACCAAAAAATAAACAAAAACACAAACAGCAAACCTGCATCAGCATATTTTTCGTACATGCTTCACTGTTGGGAAAGCGTAAATACTCTACGCGTTCAAGCATCAGCTCAAATATGGTGGCTCAGTGCAGTTTATGTCCCACATACCAACACGAAGAGGATTAGCCGGCATTTGGTGGCCGTAAAGTGTGTAGTCACGAGACGTCTGTTGCGAATATTAATGACAACAGATTGATAGCTGATGGTAACCGGGCAAACAAGTGATCAATGGGATATAAAAAGTTAATGTTTCCCATGCGAGGATTTATGTTTGTTGAAACAAGGAACACCCATTACATTGGAGATGTGTACGGCCTTGAGTGTTTTTTTTTTTTTTTTGAATTGCCTTGGCGGTAAGCTTTAACCTAGTGAAATTGAAATGTTTACAGGGCAACGACCTCAGGAAGCAAATTTAGTTAATTAAGTTTGACATCGATGGGGTATAAATTGTCAAAGCAGAATTATCTTCTGTAATGAAAATTTAAACGATCATCAAAATGGATCTTTAACGATTTCGCTTGTAACGAAGTTGTTAACTTTTTCGACAAACAAAACTTGTTAATTAGCAGGATAAAAATTATTGATCTTGGAGTTTTTTTTTAACTCGATGTTGTGGGTTAGCTATAGAAACGAAAGAGCTGATGTAAGAACCTGGAAATGGAAAAGTTGGGTTTATTAAATAAATTATATTGAAAAATGAACAAAAAGGATAAATGAGAAAAAGAGCCTGCGAAGGAAGAAATGAGCACCCGCAGTTTCTCAGCTCGAAGATCTAGAAAAGTCACGGGCCAAGAACAATACCCGACGTTTTTTTACAAGGTCGAAACAATTAGCTTCTAGTTTCAGAACCGGGACACCGACTCTTCGAAGGAAACCTAGTCATAGTCACTGAAGCACAGGGAATAGTGATATTTTCAAGCAGCACTTCCAACAGCTGCTGAATGCTCATAATTTCAAGCGATCCAATGACGATAGAAAAACAAGACCAGTCAATGAAGACCTAGTCCCAGCCCCAGCAAAAAAATAGGTTGAAAGATCCATCCAAAACTAACAAGTCCGCCGGGTCGGATGGCATACCTGCATGAGCTCTTTAAATATGGAGGAGGTGTTTTGATGGGAGGAAGTATGCTCCATATGCCCCATCTAAAAAGAAGGCAATCCTATGTCATGCAAAAACTACCGAGGCATATCCCTGCTTAAAAATCCTATCCAACGTACTGTTTGAGCGTCTCAAATTCTTCTGCAACACAATTATTGGTAGCTTTAGGCCAGGCTGAAAGACCAACGAATTTCAAGTCGAAACCCACCATCGTTTTCATCGACTTCAAAACTGCTTATGATAGCATCCACACCCAAGAGCCTATGATGCCGATGATCTAGCTGTGCTGCATGACGCTAAACAATACGCACTGCAGTGCAAATGGGTAACAGCTCATCCGAGTTGTTTCAAACATGCGCAGGGTTTAGACAAGGAGATGCGCTGTCATGTAATTTCTTGAACATAGTCCTGGCTAGGCTATGCGGCCGACATAGACATCATCTATCGATTCAAGAGAGCTGTGCTTGAGGCCTTCATAGCGATTGAAGAACCAGCGAATCTCGTTGGTCTTGAAGTGAATGAGCACAAAACAAAGAACATGCTATCAACAAACGAAGCAACATCTGTCCACCACCGCCTAGGACAAAACGTCACTGTTTGGAGCAGCAATTTCGAGGTAGTTAAGGAGTTTAATTACCTTGGAACAAACATCATCTTAGTGCAGATCCGATGAAGAATTACCCTAGCGTACCGCGTTGCTTCTTCGGTTTGACAACTCCTCGCTCGAAAGACAAAGTGTCTGCTATACAAAACTTTAATTTTACCAGTCCTGTTCTCTACGGCGCACGCCGAGTGTGTGGACGATAAGTAAAAAAGAGGAATTGACACTGGACACTTTCGAAAGAAAAATTCTTCGACCGATTTTCGGTCCCGTATGCGACTATGGCGAATGGAGAAGAAGGTTCAACAGCGAACTGTACGAGCTGTACCAAGATGTGAATGTAGTCCACTAAGCTAAGAAAAGACGACTACATTGGCTCGGCCACATCGGTACAAGGAGAACTTGCGCTTTTGCGACTGGAGAGTGCATGCGAAGGACCGTACCCGATGGAAGACTGCAATGTCTCAGACTGAGATCTTTCATGGATTGGGAGCTGGTTAAGTACGTAAGTCGATATTGAATGTCTTAAACCCGATTTTGTTGGTAAACTACAAAAACAAAAGAGCTGAGGTAAGAACCTGAAAATGGAAAAATTGCATTTATTTCATTAACTAATTTGAAAAATGAAATCAAAACCAACTTTTGAGTTGGAAAATTGTTTTGTTATTTAAAAAAAAAGCATTTAAGTGCTACCAAGCTGTGATAAGGTTGATCTTTGAACATATCTCATGGAAGACGTTTTTTCTTCTATTAGTCAGTATCAATCACCAAACAGATGTTTATTTCTAAGTTCATTATGTTTGAAGGTTGATTAGCCATCTAGGAAAAGTTATTTCTTTATTAGCAAACATTGTCCAATTTCCCACGCAATTATTCTGTGAAACTGCCGCTCATATATAACTATTCAAATACAGAAAAGCAAAAGACATGAAGCCAAACCCCAATAAAAAAAACCTAAATATTAGTGCCGGCCTCTTGAGAGATCTTGAATTACAGAGCAATATTTTTTGTATTGTTACGCTGTCGAGTATCATTGATGAAGGTCAATCTTAAGGTAAATTAATCATCTATCAAAATCACGACCCATCGTCACGAGCAAAGAAATTCTTCACCAGAATTATCGTTCTAAGGAAACAATAATAATTTATTCATTATTCTAACAAAGAACTCAGTTTGTCAACATTACTCATTGCCACTGTCTGATAACATCTTCAATTTGAACTTGTGTCCTCTTTTTGGAGTGCGGTTGATGATGATGTTGCCATCAATAGAATTATTATGATTTTAATAAATCGTGCGGGTTGAGCCTCCTATTATCGATTCCAAGTCAATCATAAAGAAATATGCGCAACATCTCAATCATCAAAACGATGACAAAACATCTCAAGAACTCTACTTTTCTGTCACGATGTCAATTGAAAATTCGAGGCAGCAGAGAAGCCAATCATTAAAGGAAACGTGATTTCATATTTTTCTGCTTAAATTAATAATAAAAATTACGAAATGGACAAATTAACCTATTTTATGGATTGCTATTGTTATGTGTGTGTGATGGGAACTGCAAGATATCCTATTTTGCTTTTAAAGGATAAATTGAATACCAGTAACTACTACAATTTTTGTTTTTTCATTGATTGTGAAACAAAAAACTTGACTTCAAGACGTCGAAACGCCAGCAATATACTCTCTTACATAATAAACCATATTCATTCATCGAAAATTGTGTGTTTAGATTTTTATTCCCATAGCACATAGATTTTCAGATACATATCGTATACCAAGATACACAGATTTCAGATCTAGATTAAGATACACAAACTGCCCAAAAGGAGTCAACTCTGGTAGACTAGAGCTCAAAAGGAAGCTAAAACATTGCCACAAAAGCATGGCAATCGCTTTATCCAAACACGATCGTAACATAAATCCTATGCCCACATGGACCACTTAAACTGATTTTGGACAACGTATAACTGCAACGACGACGCGACAACGACTACAAATATACACCGTTACATAGCATATGGACTTGCACCCTGCCATATGACAATAATTTCTTTCATTTAACCATTGCTGACAGATCATATATGTATGATGTTGAGAGAGAATTGACCGGTTGTCTACTAACTTAAGTACTGTGCCGCGTAGCCTAAACCATAATAAATTTTGTGGCTGGACTTTTTTGGCTGTTTTCTGATTTGAGTTTGCAAAAAAAACTTCCTTGGTTAATTTGATTTTGGTAGAGTGATTGGTGCTGTGTTATTGCATGACAGTGACAGACCACGTCGTATCGGCGGCGGCGAATTCTTGAATTTCGTTTTGAATAAATTAATATTAATGATTGTTACAAGAGCGAACTGCAGTAGAATAATTTTGTGTCTGTTGTTACAAGACAGAAACCAGAATCAAATCAAATCCAACCTAGTTACCACTTGCGACATAAAATTAGGTACTGGCAAGTTCAAAGAAGTGGGTCCGGAAATTCCGTTCGCCTGACTGTTTGTCGGTTGATTTCGAATTTCTTTTGATTTTCAAACAAAATTTGACACTTCTATTTTGTAAGCTTTACAAACCATAGTCGAGTGTCAACATCGAATGAAGACATCATTGTAAGCTATCACAGTCATTCTTCTTTTTTTTCACATTAAAACTTACCACCCAACTTAAAAACACATATTTCAAAGTTTTTTCCACAACTTTTTACGCTTGCCGATAATATAATTATTTTATCTCATAAATATTTCAATTAATTATGCTATCCACGCAGCCTCCTTGCTAAACGAGAGAAAAGTGCACTCTGTCAATGAAAATCCATATCAATAGGCTGCGTAGTGCGTATAATATAATTGAATGTTTTTTTCTATGTCCCGCCCGACCCCCAGGCTAGCACTGCACCATCAACTTAATATAAATTATCGATGTGTACGCCGAACGCCCCGTGAGAGACTTTTTTAGATGCAAGGTCTGCGCACTTGTTTATACTAGCTACCAGCAGGTGATGCCAATAATGTGAAACTTAAAGCCAACGACAAAAGTCGAACCAGTAACAAATTGAATGTGTCATTAATCTTGAAAATTAAAATTTATTTTAGATCAAATCACGGATTAGTTGTTTGTTCTTTTCGACAATAGGTCTGTTCAATAAAGAAAAACAGAGCAGAACAGCACACGTAAGTGAAAACTGTCAGAACAAGTTAGAACAGAAAAGATCAGCTACCTGTTTCATTTTTATGACAGTCAGCTGTTAAATCATACGTCTGTTCGGTGACACTATTCTACACAGTTTGGAACAGTTGCGTTCTGGTTCTGGTTCTAGTAAAACAAAATATGTATATCAAGTGAGACAAATATCATTTGTCAAAAAGCTGAGTATTCTATCTTGTTTCAAATTCTTCTGACATTTCTAATGAAGCTGTGATTTATTGTGCTTTCTTTTAACTAAACTGATGTCGTTTTCCATTGGACGTCCTTAAGCATTTGGAAGAGTCAAGAAGTCTTCTGAAACCATTCCATTGGACTGACTTTAACAGACGGAATGCTTTTGAGAATAGAATCGCTCGAGAATCAGGTATACATGAAGAAAAACAAATAATGTCAACAGATACTTACTTACTTACTTACTTAAGGTGGCGCTACATTCCGTTGTGGACTTGGGCCTCAATCAACAGTCTCCGCCAGCCAGCTCGATCCCTAGCTAGCTGTCTCCAGTTTTGCACTCCAAGTTGATTGAGGTCCTCTTCCATTTGAGTGCGCCACCTGAGTCGCGGCCTTCCTCTCCTCCTACGTCCCTCGGGAATAGTGTTGAAGGCTTTCCGGGCCGGAAAGCCTTCAACACTATTACCGAGGTGTCCGCATCCGCTAGGTGTCCATCCGCTCTAAATGACCGAGCCATCTGAGTCTCTGGACCCTTCTGGCTAGGTCCATGCCGTTGTACAACCCGTAAAGTTCGCTGTTATACCTTCTTCGGCATTTCATTTCAATGCACACGGGGCCAATGACCCTAAGAACTTTCCTCTCGAAACAGCCTAAGGCACTTTCATCCGATTTTGTCAACGCCTATGCTTCTGCACCATACAGCAGGACTGGGATGATGAGGGTGTTGCACAATTTTACCTTAGTTGCTCGAGAGAGGGCTTTTCCACTCAATTGCTTTCTAAGCCCAAAGAAACAGCGATTAGCAAGAGTTATTCTTCGTCTGATCTCGGTGCTGGTGTTATTGTCCGTGTTTAGTTTATAGCGGAGCCTAGGTAGACACACTCCTCTACAACCTCGAAGTTGTATGCGTCTACTGTGACGTTCTGTCTGAGCCGTCGGTGTTGGGTATTCTTCCTCGAAAACAGCGTTATACTTCGTTTTTCCCTCATTTACCGCTAAACCCGTTTTTACCGCTTCTGTCTCAATTCTCACAAAGGCACCATTGACATCACGCTGTGTTCTTCCCATTATATCAATATCATCGGCGTACGCGAGCAATTGATCAGATTTTTGGAAGATAGTGCCTCTGGTGTTGACGTTGGAGTTCTGCACTATCTTCTCAAGAACGATGTGAAAGAAATCGCATGACAGTGCATCGCCTTGTCTGAATCCTTTTTTGACGTCGAAAGATTCCGTAAGCTCGTTGCCAACCTTGATGGAGCAGCGTGAGTTCTCCATCGTCATTTTGCACAAGCGAACGAGCTTGGCAGGGACGCCAAAACTAGACATAGCTTTGTACAGTTCGTCTCTGTAGATGCTGTCATACGCGGCCTTAAAATCGATGTAAAGGTGCTGGGTATCGATTTGGAGTTCATAGGTCTTTTCCAGGATCTGCCGCAACGTGAAAATTTGGTCGATGGTTGACTTTCCTGGCCTGAAGCCACATTGATAAGGACCAATCTGATTGTAAACGAAAGGCTTCAGACGTTCACATATTACGGCAGAGAGGATCTTGGAGGCGATATTAAGTAGACTGATTCCACTGTAGTTGGTGCAGTTTAGAGGATCTCCCTTTTTTAGAATCGGGCAAGCAATCATGAGGTTCCATTCATCGGGCATGCATTCCTCTGACCATATCTTACAGATGATTCGGTGTATGCTCCTATCTAGCTCATCGCCGGCTGCTTGTCAAAAGATACGTCAAATCGAATTTGTTTGAATCCTTTGAAAATGTTGAATGCTTGAATAAATTAATGCAAAATTGATATTTTTGAGATGTTTAAGAGCAAAATGTCAGAATGAAATTTAACCCGTTCCTTGAAGTTAGAAGAAGAAATGTCACAAAAAAAAAACAATGGAAAACGACATGAGCTGCACAAGTTCTCGAAACACAAAATTAGTATAGCTGTCAATCCTTGATTCCAAAACTAAAGAGTACGAGGGGTAAAGGCCAATTTTATTGAAGACAAATTTCCGATTAAAAGAAAAGAAAAGAAACATATTTATTATAGCAAAATAAGAAACCATAAAAGATCAAAGAACTTCTTACCATGCAAATGTCAAGTTGACAGGGATGTCTAGAACTTGACACTTGTTACGCAACACGCTGCCGGCTCTTTGAGTGACGATGCGTGATGTCTGTTGCTTGCTTGTTGAATACAGAGCACCAACCACACATCTTCTGTTTAGATATGTGCCGCACTCCTGAATGTTAATTATTTGATAAAAGCCGTTTTACCAGCCAAAACAACAACTCAACCAAACTAACCAACAGATGCAGCATCCAAGAACTCTCTCGTAACTTATAAAAAGAAACTTAAAAACAACCAACAAGCACCTTATAATTCAGTGGCGTCAAAAAACTGGCTATTCATGTGCCATCAATGTAGCAGTCTTTGGGTATCACGATTCATCGACCGACGCGGCGGTGATGTGGACTTTAGTTCCAGCGATCTTCAATTAAACTTAAAGCCATCGCGCTGATGAGTTAATAGCTTGAGCTGACTGCCGCCGCATTTTCCGGTTGAGATTATATTTTGTGATTCTTCATCTGCATCTGCAAAATTGCAATCCAGCCATAAATGAAGGTAAAAAACTGGATCACTCTTGGATACATGTACTGCGCTGACTGGGGTGCGCACAAACGCATAGCGGTACGCTCTCTGTGAAGTTGCATCTTGTCAGCAGTGATTTGTTTCTGTAATTAATTTTGTTAATTTACTCAAAGGCTGACACATAACGTCCATCGTATCATGGCAATAAAGATTGCCGCACTTCATCTTCGTCTCTTATAGCTTTCAAGTTGCAAGCGCATAGATTTCGGTTTTATCGATTTTGTTTTTTTTTTTCGGTGTATTGGTTGTAAATAGATTTGCTCTGGATTAATATATACCGAAATCACTTTTTGCAATAAATTTAAAAATGCATAGCTGCCATACCGGAAGACATGATGCATTGACGTCGCAAATGGCGAGCCAGAGCTGTGACGTATCTAATTTATTG
Source organism: Sphaerophoria rueppellii (assembly GCA_920937365.1). Classification (NCBI taxonomy): domain Eukaryota; kingdom Metazoa; phylum Arthropoda; class Insecta; order Diptera; family Syrphidae; genus Sphaerophoria; species Sphaerophoria rueppellii. Next base: position 7,765,984 of record CAKKXW010000002.1, read on the forward strand.
GACGATTTGCATATCGCATTAGGGTGCTTTTTTAATTAATGAGCCTCACTCAGGCCACAAAACGACCATCGACGATGGGACGTGTGTCCAAAAATAATCGACCGAATATTTAACTACTGCCGATAAAATTGTATACGGCAAGTTGTCGATTTGAATGGGACTGCTGCAAAACGTATCGTCAATCGTTGGTCGGGAGGGAATTGATCAGCCGGAGGGGAGTATTGATTAAGACATGTCATGCCCTGGGGCAACAAACAATTTGACAGAATCTTTAATGTGTCCAATGGCATATAAGGATTGCATGCTCTTCGCAATCGCTTTTTCGCAAAGCAGGAAATGTATCTCGAAAATTAGGTGATGGTTTTATTTGTTGATCTAGTTAGCTTCTGGTTATATTGATGTGAGAATATGTTTGTTTGTTTTATTGATTTTTGCAAGCTAGCCAATCAAAATGGAGCAATCAGTGCGTGTTGAAATTTAGCATGCATGCGTCGACTAGTCAGGATCGTCCGTCGATCGCAAAACAAAACAAAATAAAAACTAAAACGAAACACTTGGGAACCATGTTAAGTTCATTATTTTTTCGAGTTTATCGCTTTGACGTTTTTATTAATTGACATAACATGTGCGATTCATAGTGTGGTTTGTGTTTGATACCACTGACCACTTTTGACGTGAACGTCAGTTTGCTTACAAATTTTCTTCCTGCAGACGCAAATGATGTTGTTGCTTGCTACTTTTTTTTTTGTCGGCTGTGTATCACAAAATTAAGTTGTAATGTTTATGACCACAAATTTGATCAGAGGTGTAATCAGATGTAAGTGGAATTAAATGAGGACATTGTTGTGTGTCACGATTGGTGGAAAATGTCAGTTGTATGTAAATGACATTTTCAAAATTTAATTGATAGGAAATTTAAGGATGACAGAAGCTACCAGTAATGGCAACTGTGTATGAAAGATTGATTGACCAGCATTGCAAGTTTTGATTTTTGCATGCATGTAACAGTCAGATATCTACTCTTGAATTCTGAGTGGTTGCCCACTGGATTGGAATTTATGCGCAAATTACATGTTTCCTTCATTATTTTTGAGTTGAGAAAGAAAGAGAGGAAAGTGACATAATCACGTTGAGCATTACGGCGGCAACCCATACAATCCGTCAATGCGTCAGTGTTGACGTTTCAAACTGACAGCTGATTAGAATAAACATGTTCTTATTGAACGCGTCCCATATGAAACGCACATGACGGAAGCGACGGTTAACTTTCTATTTTTTGCGTCCGTTGATCCGTTAACATCTGAATTTGACAAGTAGACAACGAAGCAACAATTAAAAGCAATGGGTGATCAGAATTTTGTGCAAAAATTAATTTTTTACACAATTTCAATATTTTTTATTTTACATGGTTGCAGGTTTTGTGGTAAATTCTCACACCAAGCAATTGTAACTGTCAAAGTAAAGTAACGTATACGTTAACACAGATTGACTGATTCTATGGGTCTAGACAGGTTCCTAAAATACTCGAATCTCGTCCCCAACACATTTCAAACAAATTAATAAGGCCATGCAAGGCAAGACTAAGTTTACAAAAAATGCACTCCCGAGGGGAATTAGTTGCGAAAATGTTTATGAACACAAATTCCTTAGAGAATTTTATGCACCTATTAGACGCTAATGCTAATACTAAAAGACCACCTTATTTCAACAAAAAAGTTAGCCTAATTTACGTTCGTTTTAGAATTGTTCCAAAAGCTTCATTGACAAGCGACTCGCCAGGGGAGTAATTTAAAAAGACATGAAAATTAAAATAACGTCCAATATAATTGCGCACGATTGAACTGAACTAATTTTTATATCTCGTTCGGCAGCAGCAATTTCATCAGTTCTTTTTGTGTGGTTTACAGATTACCACGATTCCAAAACTACCACGTTCTTTGCTTCCCCCAAGGACAAACAGCTGCAGCTATTTTCTTAACTAAGAAAAAATTATATGAAAAACCCCAAGACAACATAAAACTGCCCAAAACAACAAACTGTCTATCGCCATCCCATGAAATCATGATCTAGCTCAGTGTTTGGTTTCATAGAGTGCGGTTTAACAAAAGTGTCTTGTTTATAGACATCATACAGCAGCCGAACAGACAGAGCGACTGAATGTCTAGTGAGTGCTGTCGATAAAACAGCGTGACCAAATCTTTGCGGATCGGCGGAGGTGATCAATTGCTCGTGGTCGCATAGAACTCTCTCAATGTAACCTAATTTTGTTGTATTTTAATTTTGCCGCAGGGCCTGTTAAGTCACTATTTTGTTTTGTTTTTAAAAAGAAACCATATCCACATTTTGGAATGTTGACGATATAGATAAATTTTACTGCGATACGAACGCATTTATGTGTTATAATACGTCTACGTAACAACAGGTGGTGTTAGGCTATAAATTTGAATTGTTTAACTTGCGGACTATTTGATTAATTGGTTATAATTTTTGTAGTTCGGTTTGAGGTTTATTGAATTTCGGTTTCGTCCAATTCGAAATAGGAACGCATGTTTTGCCTCGGAGCGCGTGATTGCATGTAATAATAAAGCAGAGATCGAATTAGATTGACTTGACCTTTTTTTCGAGATTAATAATGGAAGATAATAATCTTGTTTTCTTCTGTGCAGAACTAATAGATTGTGGGCCTTAAGGTCACAAAAGCAAAACATATGAAAGAAAATTAAAATGCACCTCTTCAAAATTTAACAGCTTAAATTTAAATCAGTTATAGATTTTACTTTTTTAAGAGCGGGGAGAAATCTTCAAACATATTACCTTTGTATATGGAATTTATAGTAGTTGCATCCTCGTGAATCGACGACAGCGACGTCCGGAACGCGATACAGAACTAAAATTTTGTATATAGAAAAACTGACAGCGCCAAGACGGGACGACTGTCCAACCCAAAAATTCTCGAGGGTGAAAATACTATAAATTCCATATACAAAGATATTACCTTTCTGTATGGAACAACCAGTACTATCAAGATTGGTTCTCTGCTTATTTTGACAGAATATCTGTCAAAAAAAAAGTCTGCTGCTGTGAAAGATCGCAAGATGGCGCCACCATCGTTTGCCATTTTAAGTCTACTCCCTAATATATGTACAAAGCATATTAAAACTTAAAACGTAGTGTCCGTAGCTTAAGCAGAACGTCGTGGATTAAAGTCCTACTCGTGCCCACAGTTTTTATTTTATCTTTCACGGGAACTACCTCTTGCGAAGATTTGACAAAACTTCCAAGAGTATCAATCCATGATGAAAAAGTGCTACTCAATTTTGAAGTTCGAAATCGGCGTTAAATTGTAGGTCCCCTCAATTCTTCACACACACCCAGAGAATTGCTGATGAGAGTAAGCCTTTTAGGCCTTGGCTCTTCAAGAGCTGTCGCTCCACTCCATTTTTTGTATTTTTTTTTAATTAAAACTTTAGAGGTTTGTTTGTTTCCTTTTATGTGATGACCGATTAATAACTAAGAAGGAACTGTCATTGATTCTTTGACAGCTGCCATGTCTATACATTTTTTTAGCAGAAATTATGCATAAATCCGTTCTTCTAGTATAATATTCGAGTAAACAAATAGAAAATTTTGAATGGGCTACGACTTCATCGATTTCGAGGTAATAACTCCACCTAATGTGCAAAATGACGATGAAGAACTCACGCTGCTTCATCAAAGTTGGCAACGAGCTTACGGACGGCGTCAAAAAAAGGATTCAGACAAGGCGGTGGACTGTCGTGCGATTTCTTTAGCATCGTTCTTGAGAAGATAGTGTAGAACTCCACCGTCATACACCAGAGGCACTATCTTCCAAAAATCTGTTCAACTTCTTACGTACGCCTATGATATTGATATAAGGGAAGAACACAGCGTGATGTCAACGGCGCCTTTGTAAGAATTGAGACAGAAGCGGCAAAAATTGTTTTAGCGGTAAATGAGGGAAAAACGAAGTATATGCTGTCTTCGAGGAAGGACAACCAACACCGACGGCTCAGACAGAACGTCACAATAGACGCATACAACTTCGAGGTAGTAGAGTAGTTTTTCTACCTAGGCTCTGCTATAAACGCGGGCAATAACACCAGTGCCGTGCTCAGACGAAGAATAACTTTTGCTAATCGCTGCTTCTTTATCCTCTCTCGAGCAACGAGGTAAAATTGTGCAACACCCTTATTATCCCAGTCCTGCTGTATGGTTCAGAAGCATGGACCTTGACAAAATCGGATGAATCTCTGATATTTGGCCCCGTGTGCATTAAAGGGAAATGGCGAAGAAGATATAACAGCGAACTGTACGGTTTGCACAACGACATGGACCTAACCAGAAGGGTCAAGGTCCAGAGACTCAGATGGCTCGGTCATTAAGAGACACCAACGCTCCGGTCCGGAAAGCTTTTCCGCTACTCCCGAGGGACGTAGGCGGAGAGGAAGACCGCGACTCAGGTGGCGCATTCAAGTGGAAGAAGACCTCAATAAACTTGGAGTGCAAAACTAGCGACAGCTTAATAGGGACCGAGCTGGCTGGCGGAGACTGTTGATTGAGGCCCAAGTCCACAACGAGCTGATGCGCCACCTTAAGTAAGTAAGTAACCCCACCTAATGTAAAGGTGGTTTGAAGTTGAACCACTTAAAAGTTGAAAGTCATTGAAGAAAAATCAAGGACATTTCTTTCATATACATACGTCAAAATAAATCTCCAGATGTCAAATTAGATCTAATTTTCCGTTGAAGTCAAGGGTCGTAATTTTTCAACTTCGCTCATAAAAAATGTAAATTAACCTCTAAATGCACAACCAATTACAAGGAAACAATAAATTGCTTCTAATTTCTCATTTAAATAAAAGCTATAGCGTTAATTATTTGATAAATTGAACTCTTTCAACGGAAATTTTACAGTTTTGCCTTCAAAATTGACGAAAAACTTCCTCAAGTCAGTGATTTATTTATTCCCATAAAAAATACAAGTCCATAACTCTTTGCAGCGAAACACTTTACAACATGAAGCATTAATTCATTTCAAAACATAAAACTTAAATTCCCAAAGAAGTGAAATCGAACAGGCGGTATGCCTTGTCGATGTGGACTCATCAACAACTTGATTGACAGGAAGGTCCATTAAAAAAATATTGTTTCCCTCGAAGCATCAAAACAGTCAACGGAAATGAATGAAATGAATTCCCCATGTGATGGGTGAGTTAAAGCGACGACATTTAACTTGGCAATGTTTTCAAGCTGCAACGAACGTGTGCCATGTCCGTGTGCGTCTGTGCCAATGCATCTCATTGAAGTTTCTGTTTACATAACCTCTGACTAGGGTGCTATAAGCTTAAGTGGCTAAGTAATAAGGTGCATAAGTGATGATTTACTGCGTATATATTAAAAAAAAAAAAAGTTGGCTTGTTCCGCAAGTTGGTTGTGGCGAACAAATGGAAAGGAAGGAAGACAATGCCAAAGTGCACAGTGCAGAAAGACTGGCGGCCATTTCGTGAATCTTTTGTATTATTCTTGTCAAGCTGAAAACTGATGAAATGGATACCCTCAACAAACCCACAGAGCTTTGCCACAATGGGGTAATATTTTGAATATACCTCCAGCTTATGGTGAATAAACACAAACCACTGTACAGTTGGTGTGAATTTGCCGCCATAGTTACAAGCCATGAGTGCAGCTTTTTTGTTTTGTTTGTCTGTCTATCATTAAGTACGTTATGCATTTAAAAAGAGTCAAACGTTTTACTCACTCTCGAGTAATATTTAAGTTTTGAATTTCATGTGAAGCATTGCACAGTTTCACCTCACCACTGTTTGCAGTCTCCTCAAGACGGTATTTTATCCGAAATGAGTAGATTTTTGCCTTTTTAATTTTTGTGGTGTGCTTGATGCTGAAATCGTACGAAATGAACGATGCATTGATTTAGCGCAATACTGACAACAGATACCTCTTCAAGACTGCACTCGGTAAAACGCTGTGGCATCAGTATAATTCGCATATGCGTTTAAGCTGACAGCAAATATGATTTGATGTAATTCCAAGAGTCTGTCATTTGAGATGCAAATTAATTCAAGCTCGGCTAGAAATGATGGTAATTAAAAACCACATACAGATATGTTTCGCAATGAACTTGACTTGTGGTTGAAATGTATTTAATCTTCCTATCGAAACTTGCTTACAATATGAAACTATAGATGAGCAGTTTAATTGAGAAAGTTGTGCATTAGGAACAAAATAGTGGATACTGGAAAGGCTTAAAATGAATAGGTTGTGAAAAAAATTGATAACCGTCGCGACCTGTTGAAGGAAACAATATGATTTCTATCCCCACTCAATTGCTTGGCCAGTTGAGAGCTATACATAATAAGGGTATTCATACAACGGCGGAAAAGTCGAATAAACCTCAGAAACCAAATAATTTTATCTCTGCAGAAACGAGCTGTCAAAATTTTAATGGGAAAAATATTCTGTAAAGCAGATAAATAATTGGAGAGTTTTTGGTCCGAGCAGATGTCTGCCGCCGAACTGTACAAAGCAGCTGGAGATGATTTGGTTAAGGGAGCATGCACCAGCTCATCTGCAAAATTTGGTCTGAGGAAAGAATGCGCGATGAATAGAACCTCGGCATCGTATGCCCGATTCTCAAAAAAGGAGATCCCCTGAACTGCACCAACTACAGAGGCATAAGTCTCCTTAACATCGCCTATAAGATCTTGTCTGCCGTGCTGTGTGAACGTTTGAAGCCCTTCGTCAACAACCTGATAGGTCTTTATCAGTATGGCTTCAGACCCGAAAAGTCCACCATCGTTCAACTATTCACTCTACTGCAGATATAGGAGAAATTCCAGGACCTTCAAATCGATACCTACCACCTATTTCATCGATTTCAAGTCCGCGTATGACAGCGTCTATAGAGAACAATTATATAGATCAATGTTTAGTTTTGGCATCCCAGAGAAACTCGTCCGTCTGTGTAAGATGACAATGGAAAACTCACGCTGTTCCATCATGGTCAGAATAAACCTAACGGACGCTTTTGATGTCAAAAAAGGTTTTGACAAGGCGATGCGTTGTCATGCGATTTCTTCATCATTCTTGAAAAGATTGTACAAAGCTATAACTTCAACACCAGAGGCACAATCTTTCAAAATTCCGTCCAGCTACTAGGATACGCACACGACATTGACGATAATTGGAAGAACACAGCGTGATGTCAGTGGAGCGTTTGTGAGTCTTGAGACGGAGGCCAGGAAGATGGGTCTAGCGGTTAACGAGGGCAATACCAAGTTAATGCTGTCGACAAGAAAGGACTACCAACATCGACGTCTTGGAGCAAACGTCAACATAGACAGATTTAACTTCGAGGTAGTTAAGGACTATGTCTACCTGGGGTCCGCTATTAACTCAGACAACAACACCAGCGCTGAAATCAAACGAAGAATCACTCATGCAAATCGCTGCTTCTTTGGACTTAGGAGGCAATTGAATAGTAAAGTCCTCTCCCGAGTAACCAAAGTGACACTCTACAAAACCCTCATCATCCCGTTCCTCAGTTATGGTGCAGAGACATAGACCATGACAACATCTGATGAAAACGCTTTGGGCTGCTTTGAGAGAAAAATTCTTCGAATGATTTTTGGTCCTGTCTGCATTAATGGAGAATGGAGACGAAGATTCGACCAAGAACTGTACGCGCTGTACAGCGACACTGACCTAGCCAGAAAAGTTGAGGTCCAACGACTTAGATGATTGGGCCATGTTGAGCGAATGGAAAATAACACTCTGGCTTATAGAGCTTTAAATCCAACCCGGAAGGACGTCGCAGAAGTGGAAGGCCACAACTTAGGTCTAGCAAAAAAAGGTGGAAAAGGACCTGAACAGCGAGCTAGGGACCTAGCTGGCTGGAGAAGTTTGTTGGATGAGGCCCTGGCCCGATCTAGACTGTAGCGCCACAATAAGTAAGTAAGTAAGAAAACACTTGTACTTTTCTGTCCAAAAAAGTTCAGCAACGACTCATTGAGCAGATTTAATTTCTACATCGGAACTAACTAACTGATGATGGTTTTTATAAAAAAAAAATTGTTGAAATGTCATAGTTCGAATTTGTTGAAATCATTTTAGAACGCGTTTTAGTTGAACTGTCAAAAAAGAAAACACAAATCCATTATCTATCTAAAATTTAATTTCTGTTAAGTAAAACCTCCATTTTTATTTAATTTTGATGTTGCTGCAACAAAAAATGTCAAATTAAAATGTAAACAAATAAATCACTTTGACAGATCAACACTTTTAACTCACCTACTAGTGAGTTGGGAATGTATAGGAATCGACGTGGTTTGAAGACGTAGTTTTCGTTGGGAATCGTAACTATTTGTGTTTCAGAACGACAAATAGTTGACGATAGATGGTTATTAATAAAACGCACCACTGAGCTCGATTTGCTCAGGATTTGACTGAAATGACAATTCGAATATAGTCTGCTCAAATCAAATGACAGCTATCCGATTGACAATGCGAACGCAAACTCGCAACAAAAGGTCTGTTCCAGTCTTTTAGTGCACTAAATTAGGCAATCTGTCAAATTCTGGGGAGTGGGGAGAAAACTCTCTCAGAGAGAAAAAAATCATTGTATCACTAAAATTTACAAATTCAAGAAACCAAATTCAAGAAAAAATTTACAAAACTGGATTGTTTTTTTTTTCTGTTTGACGTACATATGTAAAATTCTCATTAGACAGAACTCATATTTCTCCCGGAACAAATTCTTTTTGCTAAATTTTTTCAGGGTATGGAAATTTTTTACTCTCTCGTGAGCACTCTCTTCTATACAATTTTTGAAGTTGGGAACAGACCATAGAGAATATAATAATACCTAGAGGTGCGACCTTTTCCTCCCTTGCCGAAAACACCCTCAAAATTTTTCTGAGGTGAACTCTGACAATCCTCTCTTTTTTTCGTGTCCGTGAATCTGTGTAAGAGGTGAACTCTGACAATCCTCTCTTTTTTTCGTGTCCGTGAACCTGTGTGAGAGGTGACAAAAGAGTGAGCACTCAGCCGTGACAAAATTTTTTTCCTGATGCACAAACCCAAAGTGACAGACATCCACCACAGCAAATACGAGACTAAACGCACGACTTTTTTTTTTTAAGATTTATTAAGATTTTTGATACAAATATTGGTAAATTATAGTGCAATTATATGTTAAAAAGTGCAAGGAAACAATATAACTTATTTACTTTTCATATTACATGCATTTTTTGTATATTTAAGTTTTTTTTTGAAAATGCTGAGCTCAACGGAATCTTATTTTCGAAATCTGAGCCCATGAAACCCACCTTGACTCCAACCTGAGCATTGTATCTAACTCAGTGCGAATGTATGGGTGCAGTTTCTCATTTAAAAAGCATTGGAAAACTAACACATTCTCACTGGGTTAGTACAAAACGACCAAATTGCAGCTTGTAGGTAAAAAGAGAGCGAACACCCGAAGTCGTGACTCTAGGTATTATATATTCTCTATGGAACAGACTCTGAACAAAAATAACAAAATATTACTAAATTCGGCAGTTTCAAACTGAGTGTGGAACGGACCTAAATTGACATCAAAAGTCGATTTGTCAAAAATAGTGCTAGATTGACAGTTTTTCGTTCTCAAAAATAAATCTTCGACATGACAAATAGTTTTAAATTGACTCCGAAAATTGTATTGTTCGATGAATTCTTTTTTGACGTCTACCTCCTATTGCCAGTAGCAGAATTCTCATTTAATAGTTTTTTTTTTCTATGCGTTGTTATTCTAAGCATGCTTTCGAAGACATTTGTGGTAACAAACAAGAACGAAGGCAAGTATTCCATAAGACCTTCTTAACATCATCGCAGTTATCTATGCTCTAATCTTATGTAGAAAACTAGCATGTTTTGATACTGAAAAAAAAAGAATAGAAAAATCTTAAATAAACTATTAAGTTTATTTAATTATAGTTAATTGCTGCCATTTTATTAAAAGTTGTTTTCGAAAGGTACATTTTCTTATAAACAGTAACACAAAACCTGCGTTCCATTTGACATAAATACCGATACAAAACTTTCAAATTATCCTCCTCCGAGGTGTCATAACATAAACAGTGATTTGCTTATTACCAATCCATTTAATTTCAATCTACAATCACTGCGTTGAACAAAATAATAACATATACTTACGACAATTAGCAAATTGGCACCTTTATTAGTGAGCATACTCTAAGCGAGCGCCTGGAGCCCATGCGCATCCGCAGGCAACGACGACGCAAACGCACAACAACAACCATCCTCATCTGCGCCAACGCATAACACTCAAACAACCAGGAGCAGCCATCGAAGATCGAATGTGTGTGCGTTGCCTTAAGACACAAGCGAAAATAACTTTACGCATTTTCTTGTTCGGTCATTTTGCAGATACAAACATTGAATTTAATTTAATTATATCACTTACACAAACATACATATATAATCTTGCCACGCCATTTTCCTTCATTAGCATGCATCGATCTGTCACCGTTTTTGTATGTTGGTAAGTTGATCAGTAGCCAAATGCCGCCACTTTGCTGCTGCTGCTGCTTCAGCAGTCGTAAGTAGCAGGATTTGGCCAAGAGGACGACTATCGCCAGTCAACGATGAAGAAAAATTGCCCCTGGAAAACTCAATCATAGACGGAATGGACTGAAATATAAGAAAGGCACTACTAGTCCTCGTGCATTTGGCGATAGTTGCGTATGCGCGCATTTATTGTGATCATAAATCTTCTTTCTAAATTTTCAAGCAATCACACATGGCGACTTCTTTGCAAAAATCCAGATTAGCCTCGAATAAGGATAGGCCAAATGAATTGACAGACAACACCATCGCATGTCCATCCCGTTGTAAGTCTATATAGATTCCTTCGTGATCGTTTTTGGGTCTGCACAAACAAGACTTTTTGTGTTTGATTTTAAATTGGGTCTTACAGTTCGTTAGCCAAATCAGAGTTTAAAGGAAGTAACATTGTACCACTCTTGAAATCGCTTAAGAAAACTATTTCTTTTACAATTAGTGGGCCAGATTTTATGGATCGGTTAACAGTATCAAATGTTAAGCATTAATGCTTGCGCATTAAGCACTTCATTTGAATGTACAGTGATCTTCTTAAGTTGGGGATTAGAGGTTTGGCCTGGTCCTGGTAATATGTCAGAAAGGCAGAAATTCAAACTGGATTACATTAATTTATTCGGATTAAATAAAAAACCTTTTTTCAAGGAGAGTACGACTAACGATGGCGACACGACCACGAATTGGTGTAGTGGCCGATGGATGGTGAGGTTATAGCTTTGTAAAGAGATTGTAAATGGGGATTGTGTTTTTTTTTCCGCCCCATGTTATTATTTGAAAGTTGCAGCAATTTTGGTGTGTGGTATCATTTTATGGACACTAAAATGAGGTTAAAGTTGGATGAATGTGTATTTCTCTGTTTGCATTTATTGATCGATCAATAAAAAAAGTAGATCAATTATATGTTACATCAAATTACACTTAATCAATGAACATAATGGCTGTTGTGTGGTTTGACGATAACCGCGGCAAGGACACGCAATACCAACACTGTGAAAAATCAAACAGGGACTCTGCATTTAAGTTGATTCGTTCACTTTTCCGAACGGAAGCCTACAGAGACAGACAATGAAACACTGTAGTAGACACATAAGCTCTGCAGAGAATTTTAGGGACTATTTCGGTGGCTTGTATCGGAATGACGACCGATGATCCAAACCTGATGTCAGATATGAACGAATCAATATTGACAGAGAAGTCAGTGTAACAAATCATGGCAAAGTAAAGAGAGGCAAGAGACTTGGACTGAGCGGCACGGCAATCAAAATATTGTACAAATATTTGTTTGTAAGCAGTAAGTTGCAATCCTGCATTTCTTGGTCTTGTTACAGGACTTCATGTCCTGTAACCATTTTAAAGGGTAAAAAGAAACCTCGCTGGTGGCAAAAAGAACTAGAACCATTCAGGAAGAGTTGTCGCAAACTCTTCAATAGATCTAAGTACACTAGATTCCCCTCTGACTGGGACTTATACAAACAAGCTCTAAAGCAATATAAGAAAGAATTAAGGAAGAGCAAGATGTCTTCTTAGAGACACTTCTGTGGGAAAAAGGAAAAATCTCTGAAAAAGTCCAACAACAGCCAGTGCTTTAAGGACAGAAGCGGGCACGTAGACTACCACCGATGAAGAATCTCTTAATCTGTTATTAGACACCCACTTTCCAGGTAGATCTTACATACTTCAAGTCTCAAACCGTTATAGGCGATTTATTTGTTCTAATAACGCGGGAAAAACTGCAATGGTCTGTAGATAGCTTTGATCCGTATAAATCTTCGGGACCAGGCGGAATCTTTCCGGCCGAATAACAAAAATGCTCCGACATGGTCATTCCACCATTGGAGATCATTCTGACTAGCTGTGTAGGGCTGTTTATATTCCAAAAGCCTGGAGAATGGCAGAAGTAGTTTTCATACCTAAAGCAGGTAAACCCTCTCACGTCAATCATAAAGATCTACGACCAATCAGCCTATCATCCTTCCTTCTTTAAAAAATTGGAAAAAATTGATTGAAATTCACATCAGACACAATGTCAGCTATACCAGGCGATAACAACAGCAATGGACAAGCTGAAATTAGAGAAATCACTCATAGACCTAATAAGTCTCATGCTTAAAAGCAGGAAAATAACTTCCAGCATGAGAAGTTTTACTACCACTAGAATGGTAAATCGAGGTACCCCCAAGGCGGCATCCTTTTACATCTTTAAGAAACATGGAAGTAAACGACCTCCTAACTTCAATGGAAACAAAGGTTTTCAAGGTGATTGCCTATGCTGACGACGTTGGGAAACATCCTCAAGTTCTCTCCGAACTCCTACAAAATGCCTTAAACAGGCTGAAAAATTGGGCTAAACAGTGTGGCTTGCACGTCAATCCACATACAACAGAATTAGTACTTTTTACAAGAAGGTACAAAATTCCTCAGACTAACCCACCCACGGTTAAAGGAATACCCTTAAGCTTTTCCGACCAAGCCAAATATTTAGGCCTCATTTTAGACAAAAAACTAAATTGGAAGGCAAATATTGATGAAAGAGTGAAAAAGGCTCAAAATGGGGCTTCACCCTAAAAATAACCCACTGGCTATACACTTCAGTTGTCAGACCGATACTCATTTATGGAGTTGTCGTATGGTGGACCGCACGGGACAAGATGGTAAATCTAAATAAACTTATCAATGTCCAGCGGTCAGCAGGTATGTGCATCACAGGAGCACTTCGCCCAACACCTTCGCCCTGGAAGTGCTTTTAAACCTAACACCTCTTGACATCTTCTCCAAAATGGTGGCAGTTAACTCATGCGTAAGCCACCTCTCAATGGATGAGTAACAACACTGGACATACTACTATCTTAGACAACTTCAGATCTATCCCAGATCGCTTAGACTATACCACCCCAAAAACTGTTCAAAGACCGATTACAGCGTTGGAAGTGGGTATCTATTCAAATCAACTGAATCTTAGTCTATCATATAGACTTCCTAATCAATCCAGTGTGTTCCTGACTCAAAGAAAACGTTATATCTTGCAAGGATATACGTATCTTCTCAGACAGCCAAGCCGCTCAAAAATCTCTCGCGTCTGTCTCCACAAACTTTCAAATAGTCCACGACTGTCGATCATCTCTGAATGAGCTGACGGAACAGTTCAACACTCAGCTCATTTGGGTGCCGAGCCACAGAGACATCCCGGGAAATTGTAAAGCCAATGAGCTAGTCAAAAAAGGAACACTTCTGCCTACCGTTAGACAAAGACATCATATAGCACAGGAACACCACTTGCTTCATGCAAATATCTTCTCAAACAATATGCTCTAGAATCAACAAATGCTAGATGGTCAGAGGGTACCACCTGCCTAGCAACCAAACAAATATCGCCAGGCATAGACCTGAAACGGTAAAAAGGCTTGATTTCCCTGAGCAGACAAAATATAAGCTCTACAATTGGAGTCATAACAGGAAACTGCCTCATAGGTAGACATGCTTTGAGGCTAGGGGTCTAGGCAAACGACTTCTGTTGAAGCTGCATGGACGAGGAGGAAGAATAAACAGTCCAACACCTTCTGTTTACATATCCCGCACTCTCCAATAGAAGGAATCACTATCTCGTTAATCCCCACTATCCGTGAATGCCAGTGAACTGGCAACGATCGACACAAAATGTCTCTCTAACTTCATTAAAAGTACAAAATGGTACAAATGGTTTGTTTAAGTTCATTACTCCTCTCCCATGAGTAATTTCTATAGTGGTATCGCACTGGAGCCAGTAACATCTAGACAGCCACTCCAACCTAGCCTAATCTAAGGATATAATTGCAATTTTACTCGTTTTCGAGTTCTTACAACAGCTCTTTCGTTTATTTGAAAATTGAAGTAATGTTCACTTCTATTTAATTTGTTGGAATTTTTAAACTTGCATTTCCATGCGTTTTATTACTAAATGGATTTCGAGACTCACTTTAAATCCTCTCACTAAACGAAATCGAGACTCTATTCTTTAGTGTCTTATAGTACAGCCACCAAGCTCTCGGCAACAGTTCAATTAGTTTGCTACCAAAATAAATCCTGACTTAAGACATGTAATAAACTTTTATGACTCAACTTCCAAGTGATATCAATTATAACAAGCAATAAAAAAAACTTCAAAACTCATAAAAATGCTATCCACCGAAAACATATTCCAATAAATCGTTCACCTAATTTCTTATTTGAATCTTAATTACCAACGCATATGTAAATGCTAAAGCTCATATACACTGTTTTAATGTTGTTGTTTCTTGGATAAATCATAAATTTATTAAAGGAGGCTGGTTGGCTCTACGCCTACAGATTAAATCAATTCCTTTCAAGTTTTTGTTTTGTTTATTTCAAAATCAAATATTTTTATGTTGAAAATTGCAGTTTAAATGATTTGTTGTCAATAATGAATATAAAGAAAACACAAACAGCTGCTTCATAGCTTTTTCTTTTGAAGGCGTATTACAACACCATTGCCGGAATTTAGTTGCCTGTATTTATTGGCAACAAGCACACAAAATTGATGTTGATAATTATCTATTTTTTCCGTATGATTGGGATTTACAAAATCTGCAGCTTCAATAGGTACATTTCCAAATCACTATTTATAGACACAAATTGTCTGCAGATTTGTTGTTAAAGATCTAGATTGTTGTTTTCAGTGCCATGATGCCTCGAGCCAAGACCAAGGGTGCTGACCCTCTTTTTTTTCCCCGATTTCGTTTCTCTCATTTTGGTTTTATCTACTGCCTGATGAGTGGTTAGGTACGTGAAATAATACTACCTACAAGTAAAACAAAACAAATACAAAATTTACATAAAACAACTTAATCGCCATCATCATTCCAACTGCAAGCCAAAAGCAAGCTTGCGCTCTTATTAAATTCAAGATCCACGGCTGCCGGCAACGATGGCATCGCACGGTTTTGGCGTTCGACGTCGTCGGTTGGCCGCATTACCGGCAAATCAAGGCCGACCTTTTGGATTTCAATTTCCAAGAGTGTTGTGCTTGTGCACAATTGCTCCATAAGATTTGGTCTTTCCGTTGAGAAAAATCTATTCACATAAGGCTACATATTTATCTGTAAGTATTGGTAGAAAAATATATAGGAAAAGAGAAGGACTGACGAAATTTGCATATTTCAATGCGATGATGATGATATTAATGGTGCGTGCTGAACGAACGCGTATGTTAAACATGTAGAGGCAGTATCTTAAGACATTTGAAAAGTGACGACAAGTGACGAGTGATTATTTTGAGGAAGCTGAAATACTGTCAGTAGTTTGTCAATTTTGACAGCCGAACATTTTTTTAGAAGAAATGCAAACACTGTCAGTTGAGTATACATCAAATGCAACGGCAATAACTGGAGGCACGGTAATGTAAATGAAGTTAAGAGCATCAATCTGACAGTTTGTTTCCAGTATGGTATTTTTTTTTCTATTTGCTTATACTGCTGTCAAGGAATTTTTAATGTAAACTTAGCCTTTTGGAGCTTTCATAGAAATAAAAAAAAAAAACATTCAAACTAATCTTTTGGCGAATGTTTCAAAGTTGACACAGGAATAATTGTGATCACAAAATGATGACAGCTTAAGCTATAATTCACAAGTATCATGACATTTTGTTGCTATTCGCAAGCTAGTAATTACCGAAACTATCGTTAATCTTTCGATTAGACACAATAGCGCACAATGTGTCATTTGTTAAATTAATTGAGCAGTCAATATGTACATATGTCAAACAAACGTCAAAAGTTTTTTTTTTCATTCGTATTTGCTTGTAAATTGTTTGACATTGATTTTTTATCAATATCTCGCAAAATCATTAGGCAAACATAAATCAATATTGCAAGCCCAATTAAGATCTTGATCTGACTGTCAACTCAAGTGCGATGACAAAGCGTTGGTGGAGACTGGTGGTGGTGTGACGTATCAAAACAATCATTGCATTTAGATTCAACCCTCATGCATAATGATTGTTTTATTTTTTTATGCGAATACAACACTCAATAGTCGATTTCACGGTATAGACAAAACGAACATGTTCTCTCCATTTTCGATAAACATTGATTATTGCTAATTAAGAATCAATAAAATGCAAAACCTGTTTGATATTCATTCACAATTATTTTAACACTGATGTCATTCAATGTGCATGTCAAATAAATCACCTACTGTTTATTAGTCGTTGTAGACTAAATTTGTTTTTTGTTTGGAGAATTTGGAGATAAGAGGAAAACACATTTTGGCATTACCTGTCATTATTATTTTGAAGGGCCTTGTAAAAAAATCATGATGGCGTTTCTAATTCTCAATGACAGATTGGTATACAGGATTGCCAGTCCAAATTCAATGAACCGAAAAAAAACTGAAATCAAAGCTATTTTTCTCTGTTTTTGCCTGCACCGTGATTTACAGCAATTAAAAAAAGGGCGTTGCTATTCAAATGTCAAATGTTTGACCCCAACGACGTGAGCAGGAGTAGTTGACAGTTGTGTCTTGTATTTTATTTCGATTGTTTACACGAATGGAAATCTGGGAATCACGATTTGAGAATGTCAGAATTTGAATGTATGACAGTGTTAAACGTCAATCTCGTGAACTTAACAACTGTGAAGGTCGTAAAGGCAGTCATCCGCAAGAAACTAGTGTATTGTGAAAAACAACAACCAAAAAGTGTACGAAATAGTAATAATTATGAACGTAACACAAAATTGAACACGTCTTATACGAGGAACATCCGTCATCGCTTATGGATGATGTGAAACGTCATTCAATTTGGAATTGGGTACGAATACCTACATCATTTCAACAGCATTCAAATCCGAAACGGTAGCTTGTACTAGCGACATGGTATTTTGTTCTAACCAGTAGAACAAAGATTAACGGTCACTTCCACTCAATAAATTATTCCATTGGCGTGTAAAACTTCGACCAATAAATCTTCAATTCAAAAGCTTGAAACGAACTGCGAGTATGATCGCGTGGGTGTAATTACAGACTACATTGCCAAAAAAAGATACTAAAGGGGCTTGGCAACGATCAACAGACGAACAGCTGGTGCAGAAATCCTGGCCATTTGCAGACATATATGTTTCAAAGCTTCAAGATTTATGACTTGATTTTATTGTAGTTTTGGTCAGGCAGCATTTAGTTCAATTCATTGATTTGATTGGAAAATTGTTTTGTGTTGAATTTGTTCATATTAGAATCAAAAACTCACTAGAGCTGGAGCCTTTTTGTGTGTCATAATGCCCAATGTTCGGGGAATGTTTTTATCCCATCTCGACACGACACAATCAACTAGAGCAATCTATATTTCGTCGGTTCATGCGACTTGTTGTGTTGTTATAAAGTTGTTGCGTCTTCTGAATGCAAGCACGCGATGTTTGCCCAATCCCCAGAAAAAAGGAGATCAAGAGGAAAAAAGTAAACAAACTAACCCAAAACTTCGTTTGTGCTGTTAGCTCTTTTAGACGAGTTCAAGCAAAGCAACTCAGGGCTAATGTCAGCGCTGCAGTGTTTTATTACATCAAATGGCTGATTTAGGGGATTTTCTTGTTGTTGGCCAATAAATGGCTCTTAAGGCTTAGTGGACACAAAAAAATGTTGTTAGATTTGTGCTGGCGATGGGGATTTGATAAAATGTGCGTAGGCTTATTATGTTCCCAGCCACGCAACATTTTGTTTATTTGACTGTTACTATTTCTAAGCAGGACATAAAATTGACCGTTCCAGCGAAAAAAAAAATCGCAAAAGGCAATTGAATAAACAATTCTATTTGTAACTATCAGAAAATCAGGCTATTTCGCATGGTGACAGTAATGGACGTAACAGTTTGTTGCACTTTGTGGTGTGCTCATAGCTTTTAGTGTTTTATGAGTGGGAATTGCGACATGACATGATTTTATGTCAAGATAAGAGTTTTAAGAAACATTTTGAATTTTGATGTTTGGTAATCTTTTATTGGCTACATTCATTTTGGTAAGATGTGATATGGCTTAAGTGAGCCAGGAAATTAAGATATATCTCTGGTTGCATATGTTAATACTGGTGCATTACTTGGAAGAACTAAGTAAATTCCATTTACTCCATTTGGATTCAGACCACTTTAAAACCGCCAATGACAGTTGTAGTGATGATT
This sequence comes from Sphaerophoria rueppellii, assembly GCA_920937365.1. Lineage (NCBI taxonomy): Eukaryota > Metazoa > Arthropoda > Insecta > Diptera > Syrphidae > Sphaerophoria > Sphaerophoria rueppellii. The sequence continues at coordinate 7,784,797 of CAKKXW010000002.1, forward strand.
TGGTAAGAGAAGTACATATTAATGACAACTATTAAAGTTGCTCCATGGCCACGGCAAAATTGCACGGAGAGAGAGCAAGGTGGAAGCTTTCAAATTCCATCAACTCTCCATTTGTTTCTCGTCGAAGTATTAAGAGTTCAAAATTCATTTCCCAGATCAATTCATTACTACATCGCATACCTACCATCATTTTTTTTTTTACTTATCACGACTTCACTCTTCATCGCAAAGATCGAGACCTCAAAACTAATGGCCACATAATTTTGAATTAATTTCTATTTTGAATACATCATTCGACTTGTCGACAGCATGAAATCTTAAGTATTTTTTGTTTGTTTTTTTTTATGCAATTTAACAAATTTGTTGCTTGCTTTTGTTGTTGTGTTTCTTCGTTCGTTATTTTATGGCAGTCAGCCACCAGTCAAGACCTCTATAATTTTTATTTGAAAGCGATGGTAGATAAAATTTGCCAAGACCATTTGTCTGAAAGCTAAAAACTTGGTGAACTGTCTTAATGTTGATTTACACTTGGCGCATCTTCATCACCTTTTTGGAGCGCCAATACCTACTTCATTTGGTGGTTCAACTTCCAAAAGCATTGAAACTCGAAGGCTTATGAGATGAATTCTAGTCCAGGTTTGGCAATAAACGTTTTTCGTCTGTTTTAATTTTGAAAGTAGAAGTGAATGGAAGCATTTTTGTGGAAATAACTACCAATAGCAACAACAAAAAACACATGCTTCCGATGTAAATAATTCGCAATGACAGCGACTTCATCTCGGTGCTGTGCGCTAGTAACACTTAAATACCTTGACTTATCAATTGCAACAGTACCTGTTTGACAAAGAGTGCAACCGAAACAACATCTGGATCACACACACAACATTCGGCAAACAGAACCAGACCAAAACACCCATCATGGGTAATAATATGCTATTCGTGATTTTTTTTTTCGTTTTGAGTGCGAAACGCCCGTCTTGACCCACAAAGCCAAATTTGCTTCCAGCTGTAATTTGTTTCAATGCAAGTTTGTGAAATGATTGACAGCCCCAAAAAATGCCCCTAAGGCATTAAATCTTTAATCCTATGAAAAAAATATCAAAACCAAATCAGGTTGCACATTAAAAGAGTTTAAGGCGGTGGCGATTGTTAACTCCTTTGAGCTCAACACTTGGGAGCTTGATCTGTTGAAAACAAGACAACACTTAAAAGGTGGTTTTTCGAATTACATACGTGTACAAATGTATATGCGTAAATGCGCAGCTTGGTGTGACCAGAGTGCGTTTCTTTAAATTGGTTTGACAGATGAGATGACAGCTGGTATAAACTGTCAAAACTGATGAATTTAATTGCGGTATTGAATGAGCCCAATTCCACCTACGCAAATTTTCAGATGAACTCGGAGATTTTTAAGAAGTTCATTCTTTCTTTCATTCTCATTCGTTCAATTAGATTTAACTCGATGGAACTCGCCTATCATACGTCAAAATTCCCATTTAAATTGAATGAGTTCAATGCTTTCAAATGGTCACCTCCTCCTCCTCCACCAGAAAAAATGGAAATTCAATTTGACAAGACAATGCTCGCTTTACGCTTTTTATGCGTACTTGATACTCGCACTATGCCAAACCTTCTGTCAACAAGTTGGTCGTCGGAAAACTATCGATGAAAAAGCAATTTTTCTAAACTTGATAGAGAAAAGTTGTCTGAATGGTTGGCAATGTAAGATAGTATGCCTGCAAGGCTTTTTCTTTAACCGCATGCGTTTGACTGTAGCAAACAATAAACAACGCATAAAGTCAGATTTGAAAATACGTTTATTTATATTGGAAGTAGGTTAGGATTCCGAATTAACTTTTTGTGCTCGTAAAAATGTGGATAAGGCATTTAAATTTAGTTGTCGCTTAAGCAAAAGATAATAAATGTCGATTAAGGATTGTCTCATGGTCCATAATTGGACATTCACTTTGGGGAATTAGTCAATAGTAAACTGGTTTTGTCCTCCATTTACAGCAAACAGCTGTTACCCAGTGGCTATTGGTGATGTCAATTTTATTTTATATAGTGCAGCCGTTTATCTTTTGACCGAGCTTAGAGCAGTAGTTAGTATGAATATCACTTTTTTGAAGACCAAAAATAAGAGAACTTGAATGAGGTCGTACTTAATAAAACTGTCATTAGTTGATTACGATGGACTATCACCGGGAGCATTTAAGGTGTCAAAAAAGGAGTAGGTTATGGTTTGCATCATTTTATTGGTTTCCAATCACTAAGGTTTCAGTGTCCGTAGCTTAGTTCTTAGGTGCATTGGTTGCTAAGCAGAACGTCGTGGGTTCAAGTCCTACTCGTACCCATAGCTTTTATTTCATTTTTCACGAGTATCATCTTTCTTTCCAAGAGTATCATCGTCATGAAAAAGTGCTTCTCAACTTTGCCGTTCGGAATCGGCGTTAAATTGTAGGTCAGCTCAATTCTTCACACGCCCTTAGAGACTTGTTGATGAGAGTAGGCCACTTAGGCCTTGGCACTTCAAGTGCTGTCGCGCCAGTCTATTTATTTTTATTTAATCACTAAGGTTTTCATAGTTCATTAGCTCGTTAGAGCTCTTCAAACGTAAAACTTGAACCATATAACCGCTTAAGTATCAATCACAAATCAGGTGGTAGAACTCCGTTGGGCACAAATCCCAACAACCGTTAAATACAAACTCATTCATGCTTTAATATAAGTGCGGGGGATGCATGGTGCTTTTTGCAATACACTTTACAATCTTCAGACCATTCACCATTCACTAACTAGCGTTACGATGGCTGCATTTTTTATTAGCATACCGTTTTTTAGGTTACTTTGCGGTAAACGTTATTTATTCATGCTTGGTAGGTAGTTATTCTATTTCATACCTCTTAAGAGTCTTACGTCTAACAAGCATCCTTTGCAACACTTACGTTTTTGACAGACAAGATGAACATCACACACGTAATGGAAGCTGCGTTTGCATTCGTTCACATTTTTGATCGCGTTCAGACAACGAGTTATTTCAATGAGCTACATTCTCGAATAAATAATAAATCTCTATGCAAATTAAGCGATCAGTTTAACAGCACCGAATTGAAGCTTAATGGTCTAGGCTAGTGGCTATAATAAGTGATTAAAAATTATCGTTTTAATTGATTGATGTATACGCAACCCGTGCCTGTGAAACTAAAATGACTAACGAGTGAAAGTGAAAACGTTGCTGTGCCATGTCGGAAAATTTGTTTGCTTTACGTGTGACATATTATTCACAAGTGTTGAATGGCGCTAGGGGCACTACACCAAACATACACACAAAAATGGCAACATTTTTTTCCATATATCACTTTTTGGTGACATAATGTTCATTGTTGTTGTCATAGTTAACGAAGCGAGCGTGATATTTTAATT